>PVKH010000282.1:0-41852 GCA_004027955.1 Chaetophractus vellerosus
AAAAAAAAAAAAAAAAAAAAAAAAAAAAAAAAAAAAAAGGAAATGTACCTAAAATATAATTATATATGAACTTCTCAGTTATATTATTTTCAATGTACATTTGGACTTTGCTTTCACTTGGTGCCCTAGGTCAACAAATGTGCAAGTGTCCAGTGATTTCATGAAAAAAAGCCATGCTTTAATGCATAAATGTTAACATTTAGAGGTGACAGATGGGAAGGCAGGTAATAATTTTTAAAAATTGCATGTCTTTCTGAGAAATTATTTTCTTAATCTTTATGAAATTAAGCCATCACATGTAATATTAAACATGTGTTACCTATTTTGACATTGATAGAGCATATACATTTATTTAATAAGCGAAAGATTTTTAAGCATTTTAAACATGCATTTACTTATTTAAAAGTTTAAAAGTTCTAAGTGTAAAACTGGCAATCAATTGCAAATACTATGAGAACTGTTAAAGGAAATGCTAATGAATCATTAGAAAAGGGATTAAATAGAGGAAGATGAAGAACATTGAAGAAACAGAAAAACAATTATAAGTGAAAAAATTAAATGCCATGGGGAAAATTAAAGAGAAATAAGTATATACAATTGATTTAGTTTCCTAGCTGTTTAAACAAATACCATACAATGGACTGTCTTAAATAATGGGAAATTATTGACTCAATTTCGGAAGGTAGAAGGCTTGCTTCGTCCTGGGGTAGGTATCTTCCAGCTGGCCAGTAATCTTTGGAGTTCTTTGGCTTTTCAGTCACATGGCAACATCTTCTCCTTTCTGTCCAGGTTCCATTGACTTCCAGCTTCAAGTTGTTCCCTGTGCTTCTCTTTGTGTCTGACTTTTACTCTGTTTATAAAGGTCTACAGAGTAATCCAGATTAAAACCCAACTTGATTTAGTTGGGCCACACCTTAACTGAAGTAACACCTTGAAGCAATCTTATTTCCAGTGGGTCCACACCCACCAGAAAGTGGACCAAGACCAGGAAAACCCCAAACAGGGATACACAGTTCAATCCACATCAATTATGTAAAAATGGATCAATTTCGTTCAGCATAAGGGTCTTTGAATTTGCTGTTGCTTCTACCTGAATTCTTCTTTGCCTAGATAAATTCATGACTTGCTGCTTTTTAATTACATATCTCGACTCAGATTTGCATTTAAGAGGCCTTCTAGACCATGCCACTGATAGCCACACAAATCCTAGTCAATACCTATGTCATTATTTTTCTCTCATAGTCTTAAAAACTCCTCCCTCATTAAATGTAAGCTACATGAGGATTGATTTGTTCACTACCAGTCAACCTGGAAGTGCAGAGCCTAGGAGCTATCTCTCTCTCTCATATTCATGAATATACACACACATATACACACATACACAGACACCTGCACACACACATATCTGTCTCTTGATCATTGTTATTCAGAGGAATAAAATATCAAATAAATATACTATATGCTATCACAATGAGGGAACAATTTCACTTGATTCATTCTTTAAAACAAAGACTCTACTATGAGAACGGCTGTTTGTAGGGACATAGTAAATTGAAAGCACACACAGACAGAATTTACAAAGTGAAACTAAGTAGGATGTTGTATGTTTGATTTGAGAAGAGCAATATTGTGTCTTTTGACTAAAACTATATATTTAGTATGTAATAATACTTAAAATAATACATAACAATTGAGTACTAATCTCAGTATTTTACATGGATTTTCTCATTTAATACTCAAATGAACCCGTGATGGAAACAGCATGGTGGAATTGCTGGGTAATATGGTAATTCAATACTTAACTTTGTGAGGAACTGCCAAATTGTGTTCCACAGTGGCTGCACCACTTTACACTCCCACCAATAATGATTGAGAGTCCCTATTTTTTCACATCTTCTCCAATATTTGTTATTTTCCTTTTTTATAAAGAATTGTAGCCATTCTAATGGGTATGACATGGTACCTCATTGTGTTTTTTATCTGAATTTCCCTAATGGCTAAAGATGGTGAATTTTTCATGTACTTTTTGGCCATTTGTATATCTTCTTTGGAGAAAAGTCTATTCAAGTCTTTTGTTCAATTTTTAAAAATTATGTTGCCTTTTTGCATTGAGATAAAAGATTTCTTTATATATTCTGGACATCAAACTCTTAACAGATACATGGTTTCCAAATATTTTCTCCCATTCTGTAGTTTGTCTTTTTACTTTCATGATAAAGCTCTTTTGGTGCACAAAATTTTTAATTTTGATGAAGTACCATTTATATATTTTTCTTTTATTGCTTGTTCTTTTTGTGAAAAGTATAAAAAACCATTGCCTAACAGAAGGTCCTGGAGATGCTTCTTTATGTTTTCTTCTATAAACTGGTTTTTATGTTTAGGTATTTGAACTACTTTGAATTGCCTTTTGCATATGGTGTGAGGTAGGGGTCCACCTTCAGTTTTCCCAGCACTATTTGTTGAAAGTCTATTCTTTTCCAATTGAGTGGACTTAGCACCCTTGTTAAAAATCAGTTGGCCTAAATGTGAGGATTGATTTTTGAATTCTCAATTCAATTGATTATTGTACCTGCTCTGGTACCATTACCATTCTGTTGTGATTACCATGGCTTTGTAATACATTTTAAAATCAGGAAATGTGAGTCATCCAACTTTGTTCTTCATTTTCAAGATGGCTTTGGGCACTTGGAGCTTCTTGTGCTTCCATAAAAACTTAATGACTGACTTTCCCACTTCTGCAATGAAGTCTGTTGAAATTTTTATTGGGACTGCATTGAATATGATTCTTTTAGTTTCTATTGTAAGTGGATTTTTTCCCTTAATTTCCTCTTCAGGGTGTTCATTACTAATGTATAGAAAATACTGCTCATTTCATTGTATTGAACTTATAAACTGCCACTTTGCTGAATTTGTTTATTAGCTCTAGAAGCTCTGTTGTGAATTTTTCAGGGTATTCTTTATATAGGATGATGTCATCTGCAAATAGGGAAAGTTTTACATCTTACTTTCCAATTATGATTATCATTTCTTTTTCTTTTCTAAGTGCTCTTGCTAGAACCTCCAGTGCAATGTTGAATAACTGCGCAGACAGTGGGATACTTATCCTGTTTCTGACTTCAGTCTTTTATCATTGAGCATGATTTTTGAGAACAGGTGTTCTTAACCTTTTTTGTTACACAGATCCCTTTGACAGGCAGGTGAAAACCATGGATGGCTTTTTAGAATGTAGCAGCAGATCATTTTATGATACTCAAATAGCATTGAGTCTAACAACTACCATAATTTTGAAGTATGGATGAGTGTAAGCGATTTTTTGAGATATGCAACTGCAGTGTAATATGAAATGTATACTACTGTAATTTAATGCATACATTCATGAGTGAAGGAAGTGCTAGATTTCAGTTAGAGGTCAGAGAAAATAGAGATAAGTTGATTTTTTTTTCAATTCAAGCTCATGGACCCCTGAAATCTGGTTAAGAATCCCTGTTTTAGAGTAAATTTTGATAAGGCATTTTTCTAGAAATTATCCATTTCATCTACCTTTCTAAAGTAATCAGTTTGGACTTGTTTCTAATATCTATCATGTATAGTTATGCCCATTTTTTATTCAATATACTTTTTTCAGTATTGATTGGATTTTTTAATAATAATAAACTTTACTTTTAGAGAAGTTTTAAATTACAGAAAAGTTACATAGAAAGTATAGGGGATTCTCATATAGCCTACCTCCTCCTCCTCATACATTTCCCCCTATTAATAACATCTTACATTAGTGTGGTACATTTGTTACAATTGATGAACCAATTACAAAGCATTGCTACTAATCCAGGTCTAGTTTACACTTTGCACTGTAGAGTTATATAAGTTTTGACAAAATGTATAATGGCCTGTGTTCATCATTGCAGTATCAAGCAGAACAATTCAAATGCCCTAAAAATGCCCTGTGTTCCACCTATTCTTCCCTCCTCCTCCCCTCAGAATCTCTGGTGACCATTATTTATCTTTATATCAATGTTACAAGTTCTTCCATTACTACAATTACAGTGTGGTCTGGGGTTGCACTCTCCCTTATATTTGTTTAGTCCTCAGTCTTGAGGAATTTGGGATGATGATGTATACTCTACTTCAGATTGAGAGGGGGCTTAGATCTTGTGGGGCAGATGGAAGGAACTGTTTTGCTTGCAGTTGTAGATATTCTTTGCCTTTTCAGATGGGAACTGTCCATCATCATCATTTTGTTCTTTGTCCTGGCTGAGTCCAAAGAACTGGAGGGGAGGTGTTGGCCACAACTCTGATGAAATTCAGGGCTCAACTGGTATATGAAAAGACAAAAGATTTAAGTCTCTGGGACATATATTTATCAGGTATAGTGCTAATTGTAGTTTCAAATAAAAGGGGTAGAATTATTATGAGTAGGGAAATTATAAATGAGTTTAACTCTGTTATAATGGGGAAATAGGTTATCATCTATTCCAAGATAAGACATGCTAAAAGAGGTGCTGATTTCATGTGTTCTGTGCCTTGCCTATAGTGTCTGGATGTCTAGAGACATCAAGACACCCTTTCAAGGCTTTGTTTACAGTGGCAGTTACTGAGATTTCCCTGAGACATGCATAAGTATAACCTCTGAAATGACCTCTCAACTCACTTTGAAATGTCTTAGCCATTAAAAACTCTTTTGTATTTAATACTTTTCCCTTTTGGTCAAGGTGTTTTTCCAAATACATCACTGGCTGGCATTTGGTAGTAATCCCTCAGTGGCTGGGAAGGTCATCCCCAGGAATCATGTCCCATATCAGCAGGAAGGCAGCACGCATATTTGCTGAGTTTGGCTTAGAGTGGTCACATTTGGATAACTAGGAGTTTTCAGGAGGTAACTCTTAGGCATTAGTTATCATTCAGCTAAAGTTTCAATTTCACAGGAATAAGGTTCTTAAGTACAAGCATAAATATTGAGGGTTTGGCATACTGGCCAGTTTTCTTTTATTAGGCCCTGCCTATATACTCTTTTTGTGGCTTCTTTTCTTTCTCAAATAATTTTATCAAAAATTAATTTTTAAAAATATTTTTAGACAAAACTTTTCCTTTGCGTAACCTTTCTATTGTATGTTTAGGTTTTCCCACTAAGGCTCTTTTTATAACCTAAATTCTACTGTCTCTATGTTTGTTATGTATCTTTATTTCCATATTCTTAACTTGGACATTTGTTTAATTTTTATTTATTTAACAAATATTTGTATAGTGCATGTAGGGCATATTACGAAACTCTTCTAAGATGAAATTTTCTTAGAACTTTCCAAATATTAATTTATTAAATCTCCATAACTAACTTAGGAGGTAGATATTATTATTTTGGCTATTTCACAGAGAAGTAAAATGAAGCACAGAAATGTAAGGCTATAATTTTCCTTCAGAGTTCTACTTGTATCACAGGAACAGGATAAGAAGACATGTGTGCAGAGATGTGAAGCAAGTGAGAAAGTGAGCTACATGGATATATGAGTAAAGAGTATTCCAGGCAGAGAATAATAAGTGTAAATGTCTGAGAAGGGAGCTTGCTTGAGCTTGCTAGGCATGCTTAAGGAAGATCAAGAGTTGTTTGTATACAGAATGGGGGAGGCTGGAATGGTACAATGTGTAAGTTTATAGAGGTAGAAGGGAACCAGAACATATAGGCCATTATAAATAGAATGAAACACATCCTGATTTGCCCAGGACAATCCATTTCTATGTCTTTTATCCTGGCATAATTATTGATAGTTCACACTTCACTGACAAAACTCTTCACATTTGGACTATAAATTATAGGCTCAACTTTCTTATAGGCCACTGAAAAGACTTTGGATTTTTAAATAATGAGGTGAAAATTTACTACTGCTTCTTTGTTGATAATAAAATGTGGGGGATTAAAGATATACATACCAATTAAATGACAAGACTTTAGGTGAAAGAACTGATGGTAGCTTAGAGTAAGATAGTTGCAGGGAATGTATTGAACAGTGATGAGATTCTGAATATATTTTGAAGGCAGAAACCTAGAATTGCTGATTGAATGGATGCCAGGTGTAGGAGAAAGATAAATCAAGTATGATTGCAAGATTTAGGCCTGAGCAACTGAAAGTCTGAAGTTGCTATTTAAAGAGAGGGGAAAGACTGAAGTTGTTGCTGGGTCAGAGAGAGGATTATGAATTCTGTTATGGTTGTAAAATTTGAGACTTTAAAAGATACCCTAGTGTTGATCTGGAGTTAGATACAGGACTCTAGTGTTCAGGAAAGAAGTCTAGGTTAAGGTTTACATTTGAGAGTTATCAGATTATAGACCATACTTAAAGTCACAAGGTGGGGTGAGTTCATATAGAGAGTGATTTTAGAAAAGTGCTGAGATATTAGAATTGATCCCGATAGCATGCCAATATTTAGAGGGGGTTGAGAGGAGGAGAAACCAGCAAAAACTGAAAAATAGCAGTCAGTGAAGTAGGAGAAAAAAACAAAACAGTATGATTTTTAGAAGCCTGGAGAAGAACACTTATCAAAGGCAGAGGTGATCAACTGGGCCAAGTGATACTCATAGGTCAATTAAGATGAGGACTGAGAACTCATATTTTGATGTATTAATATGGAAATCACTGATGTCTGGCCAAAGTAGGGGAAGAGTTGTGTTGAAGAAAGATTGATTGAAGAGAGAACATGAGCATGCATGAAAACAATGGGAGACAATAATTACAGACAATTTACCATGGAGTTATACTATAATTCTCCTATAACAGGGAACAGAGAAATGGGATGGTAACTAGAAAAGGATGAGTGTCAAGAAAAGGTTTATTGCTAATGCTGATGGCACTGTTTTAATAATATATAATGCAAGTGTTTGAAAGCTGAATGGATATCTGAGTGGACACATAGATAATGATGGTGCATGAGAGTGAATAACAATGTGAATTAGCTCTGAAAATTTCTGTTATTTTTCTAAGCAGATGGGTAGTTGATATCAGAGAAAAATATAAACACATATAGTTTATATAATCCATTTAGAAGACCTCACTAAGGGTAATGGGGATTGGGGGACAATCTGGTATATCAAGGCAGAAATGGATAATGCCTGATTGTGAGAGTTTGAATTTCGTGAATGAAAAAAAAAGTCTTTGAACTAATCCATTCCTGTAGGAGTAAGACACTTTGAATTAGATTAGGCTAAGGGTCCTTGATTTGATCACTTGATTATATTGCTTTTGATTATACTATGTTAGTGAGAAATGACTCAGGTTGGGTCTCTACCCTCCTACTGGAACCTTATATAAACAGAGACAGAGAGAGAAAGAAGACACATAGAAAAGGAAGCTCTGCCATTTTGACCTGGCCTTGTGACAGATAGTTCTCCAGGTTCACCTACAGCTGCAGAAAGACAAAGAAATCCCAAGAGGATCAAGGAGATGAGACCCAGGGGAGATACCTGATTGTCCATAGCTGAGCACCTGAAGAAAGTGGAGAAAGGTTGGCAGATCTGCCCTCTCACCCTACCATGTGGTAAGACTACAGGATCTGCAGCAGACTACTTTGGTGAGAAAGCATCTCTGATGGTGTCTTGATTGGGACATTTTCTAGACTTGGAACTCTATGTTTTCATCCCTAATAAATTTCCCATTATAAAAGCCAACCCATTTCTAGTACTTTGCATTGACAACCCTGTGGCAAACTAGAAGACACTGATATTTCTCACACCTTGTTTATTTCTATCACTAAATTTTCACATTATAATTATTTATCTCCTTTGCTGTAATCTGAGTTCCCTTAAATCTAGAACTGTGCTTTATACGTCTCTCTATACTCATGACTGCCATATAGACATGACCTTATGAAAGGGTAATTAGTCTACCATTTTTTTTCTCTATAAAAACAGCAATCGCAAATGTTTTGACCTGATGGATGCATAATTACTAGTAGATGAACAAAGAAATGAATTAATCATAAGGAAAGACAGAAAACCAATCACTAAAATAGGGCACAAGTTATACAGACTGTGTGATATTATTAAGCAGTAAGGAAAAGAAGGGTCCATTTCCTGGACAGGATATGCAGAACAGCTGTTTTGATGATGGTCCAGTAAACTACTACTTAAAATTCTAGAAATTTTCTGTGTATCTTTCTGAACACTAGTGGAGTAATGAAATTATCAGTTGGAATTAGGTGAGATAAAAGTGCCTGAAAAAGAACATTTTAGGAGTAATGTTTCCATAACTTCTTGAGCTGCCTTTTTCTGCTCTTTCATTTTCCTTGAGTTTTTAAAGTTGTTAATAAAAAATAAATTAAATTCTGGAAATTTCCTCATTTTTTTGTTTAGAATCCATTTTGTCTCTGATTTTTGTCCTGCATAATTTAATTTGTTTAACACTAAATAGGGAAATATAGGTTGGATAATGTAATAATATGAAGGAATGGCCACCTTAAGTGGTGTTCAATGCCCACTCTAGTTATTAATGTATTATGGCTAAACTAAAAGAGCATAATTCACTCATTTATTAACTTTTTAAATATTTATGCAATACCTAGGTAAGAGAACAGCCTTCCTTATTAAAAAGAAAGTTTTCTAAGATTAGAGTGGAAAATTGTTTAAAGAAGACAATACCCATACCCAGGGATGGAGATTAATTTAATCTTGGACTATTCCTTGGCTTTAGTGTTTTCTCTCATTGATTTCCACTGCAACAGAGGGAATCACAGACACAGAATGGAAGAAAAAAAGGGCCTAAAAAAAGACCCAAAACTGTCTTTGTCCTCAATGAGTTTATATTCTAGTTTTAAAGTTATTACACACACACACACACACACACAATTGGTATAAGAGAGGAAAGTGTAGTACCATAGTAAGGAAACATAGATCAACACTGAAGTGCAGCAGAGACTGAGTTTAATTCTGTTTGGAGGCTGTGGAATGGTGAGGAGATGGGCAAAGAGATAGGCTTTGGGATGAGGTGTTTTATAACTGTGCTTAAAATATGGATGGGATTTTCCAAATAGAGCTATAGAATAGTGGTCATTCCAGACAATAGGAATCTTATGACCAAATACCTAGAAGTGGATATATGCAGGGCATCTATGGAAAACCATAGTAAGTTCAATATGTTTAGTGGGTAGGGTACATAAAGGAATATTGAGGGGGTAAGCCTGCAAAAATAATCTGTGAACCTTGAATATCAGACTTTGGCAAAATGCATGGTATTTTGTAAGGGAGTAAACTTGGTATTCTTTCACATCAAGAGTTAGCTTAAATTAAAGGAATCTTCAGAGAAAGGAAGGAGAAATGTCAGGATTTCTGCAAGGGAAGAAAATCACTTATATTTATTTATAGAGTACTTTTCCTGGACTCAGAATTTATCATATATCATTTAATCTTCACCATATATTATGAGGCAGGGGATATACTTTCCATTTTGTATGTGAAAACAATGACTTTTTAAAAGATGTTATGAAAATTCCCCTAGGTAACACAGTATCAGAACTGGTATTTAAGCCTAGTTCTAACTCCAAACCTAATGATTTTCACATAGACCACTTATTCCCAAATTTACTGCTCATCAGAATCACCTGGAGACTTTCTTAATCACTGTTAAAAAACACCAATGCCTAGACCCATTCTGAGAGATTCTAATTTAATTGACCACTAACTAGACCGTAGTTCCTCACAAAGATAAGGTTAAAACCCATCGATTTTCTTAATTGAAGAAGTGGTCATGAATAAAAAATAGAGTTACTCAATAAAGTTGAGTAAAGAGTAGTCCAGCTGGGAATTAAGAAGGAAAAAAATAAAACTGTGATAAGATAATTACATGATGGTTTCTCAAGGTTTCCTTCAAATATATATTATACTTAATATATATTATACTTAAAAGTAAAACAAATTTCTAATTGAAAATATTTATATTGAAATATATATGTGTGTGTATAAAATTATAAATGGCGCAGCGAATATTTGTTGAATACCTACTATGTGCTAACACTGCACTTATCCAGAGATTCAGCACTAGGCGAAATAAGACCAGTTTCTGTACTCACAGTTCATTAACAGGCTTCAACTCTTTCTTCCTAGATGAATCCACCGGCAACAACCAAGTGGTTATCCATGAACTTCAATAAGCAGTAAGGAAATGATTCCCCCTACTCAGTTGAGGAGCCTCCCTCAAATCTGTCTGTCCACTAGCCATGTCTCTTGCTCAGAGAAGAGCCCAGGCTGCAGCTGTTAATTCACGTAACAGGGCAGTTCTCCGAAGGGAAGGGCGGGCCTCCAAAGCGCCCATGCTGGGGGTGCCAATCCAACCTATCAGTAACTCAGTCCCTGCCTCCACCAATTCTAGGTTTACTATGTGGCAGCCGGTGAGAGACTGCTGCTATTGTCTTGCGGGCACAACCCAGAAGTCCAGGCTGTCAACACGGACCTCTGACCAATGAGAGAGCCAGGGAGACAGAACTCTGACCAATGAGAGCCAGGCATGAAAGTAAATAAATTCCTCTCCTTCCTCCCAGACTCCAAAAATCTGTCTAAGGTAATATAAATTCCAGTAACTGTCTCTATTTTCTTGTGATGCTGTGGCCAGCTCAGTAATAATTATTTGTATTTCTTTTCCCTTCATTTTTGCTTATTTACTTCAGATTGCTGGGATTATTCTCCCTAATAAAACCCTAGCATGTAAACTTTGTCTTAGACTTTGATTTCTAGAAAACCTAGACCAAGACTTGAATTATTTCAAATTATAACTTGATCCAGTTCACTCTATATATAATGAATGCATTTCTTTTCTTAATAGTGTCTTTTCTTCCTTGTGCTTGTCAGTTACTTATAGGAATTATTGGGAATAATGAGAGGACAAACAAACATCCATGCTCTCAGGAGGTTATTTCTTGGTCTCAGTTTCATCTTACTTTAAATGAGGGTAACAGAATCAATCTCTTAGAATTGATATGTGGATTAAGTGGGATACATGTATAATAGTTGGCCTAGTGGTGGTATGTCTGAATAGATGGATAGCATTATTGCTGTTATTATTATTATTATTACTACTACTAAAATATACTGGCTCTATTGATTGATTGATCAACAGATGGAATAACCAGTATCTACCTAGAATAATTTGCTTTGTAATACAAAGATGAACTCAAAATTGGAAAAAATGACTTGTAAGAATAATAAGAAAAGGAGATGAGAACTATTTCCTAAAAAAGAAAAGGATGAGAGCTAATTTTAAATAATATTCTCTAATTGTTATATAATGGCTAGTGATCATTTAGTCTTTTTTTCCCCAGTGAGTTTATAAATATGTAGACAAAATGGTTTAAACAAAAGCATTTGTGATTCACTCTAGAGAAAAGAAAAAAAATGTTAAACTTTTAACAAATTTTACCTGACTTATTCATCTTAGGATATTTTTAAAAAATAATCAATTGCCTTTGAAGTTTCAGCAGTAATGGAATACTTCCCAGGGCTGATCATCAAAATTTAGCCTTAGCTATGTATATAATTTAAAAATAAGATGAGACTCTGAAGTTTGTATCTGTGTATTGTGTATTTGTCCTATAGGAACATAAAGTAAAAGATGAAGCAACTTAGTAAATGGGATCAACAAATTCTTTCATCTCCTACATTCCTGAGAACCAGGATTTTCAGTGTGAAAGAAAAGACACACATATATACTACAGAACAGATTAAATAAAACCTTGTAGTCCAAAATTTTAATGGGATTTCAGTATAAACTAATGTAGCAGTTTGACATGGTTTATGAATTCCAAAAATAGATATTGGATTATGTTTGTAAACTGATCTGTACCTGGGTATGATTAAATCATGATTAGGGCTTTGATTTGGCCATGTCTGTAGGACATTGAATCTCCACCCCCTTGGTGGGCGGGGACTCACAGATAAAACTACCCAGCAGAACAGAGGAGTTAGTTGGTGTTCTGATGCAGATTTTTTTTTGAGCTGGAGCCCCGGGAAGTAAGCACACACTGGAGTTTGGTCACAAGGAAGGAGAGAAGGCCCCTGGAAAAGAGATGAGCCATTCACCTGACATTTCACAGCTAGCCTTGTAGAGAAAGGAATTTATGCTTTATGGCCTGGTTACTGTAAGCTTCTAACCCCTTTATAAAAGCCAACAGATTTGTGGTATTTTGCATCAGCATCCCTTTGGCTGACTAATACAACTAATGAGGTATTTTATATTCATATATATAATCTGTCTATTGAAAAGGCCTACAAATAATGACCAACCCAATAATGATATGTAATATTTAGAAACTTGTTTGTGGTCTTGAAATGCCATCTTCCATCACAAGAAGGAAGTCAGGGGTTGTTAGAGAAATATTTGATTCCAGTTCTGGGACATGAAATATACAAGATAACCTTGAAACCAATCTTGTCATTATGGTTAGCAAGGACTACCCAGGACTATCAAAGTCATGTTCAAAGCTGCCTTTTTTTTATCTTAATGGGATAATTTGAGCTTCAATAAAGTGAAGCATTTGAATGGATTGAAACCTGTCAAACAGTTTAAAACCATGGATTCATATTTGGTTGTTATGTTTGATATTCATTACCATGTAACAAATTACTCCAAAATTTAGCATCTTAAACAAACAAAAATCATTTATTATCGCACACTTTACAGAATCTACTGGGACAGGATCCGCTTTCAAGTACACTTGTATGACTGTTGGCTTCCTTCAGGTCCTCACTGGCTGTTGGCTTGAGACATCAGTTCTTTGCCACATGGGTCTCTCCATAAGGCAGCTTACAAAAAGACAGCTGGCTTCCTCCAGGCCTAGTGAGGGAGGGAACTAGAAAGGGTGAGAAAGAAGTCACAGTCTTTTTGTAACCAGTATCACAAATGACATCCCATAACTTTTGCCATATTCTGTTCAATTAATTTGTCAGTAGGCCCAGCCCACACTCAACAGGAGAAAATCACACAAGGGGAAGATTATTGGGGGTCATCTTAGAATCTTCCTAACATGAACAGAGAATTAATTCAGCTATCTTAAAAGAGGGACAACAAAATCAAGCCTTCAGAGAAAGAATCATGCCTTTCTTATATGAACTGTACCACTGAGTTACCAAGTAGTAAATGATATAAAGCATCTTCTTAAAAAATCATTCCAGCTATTAAATTAAAAAGAAATTACATAATTAAAATATCATTTTGCAGCCCATATTGATTTAATGGATATAAGCAGTGAACATCAATGGCTGCTAACACGAAAAAAGAATAATTAAGCAATCAGCAAAGAACCCAGTTTCTTCAATAGATTGAAAAAGAGAGAGGGGGAAACTGCAGAATAAAAATATTTAACAAATCAAGTTAAAAAGTATCGACAAGATTAAACCAATAGTATCTAGGAATGTACACTTGGATGATAAAAACATAATGAAACAATAACATGATTACCATAAACTACAGAATAGTAGCCAATTTTGAGGGAAGGAAGGGACTATGGGTTTGCTGCACAAAGAAGCTTCCATGGGAGTATTTTCAAGTTTGTTCACCTTATAATAACTCATTAAACTATTCATTTCTTGTAAGTGGTTTTCTGTATCTATAGTATTATACAATTTTAGAAAGGTAAAAAAAATACTTCCTAAAATCTTCAATATTTTATACTAGAAATGGCATGTTAATTAACAACCTCACCAAATTAGAAAGGTGTAATCAATAGTCATCTTTCTCAAGAAGGACTAATTGGTAACCTTGCATTATCACCCTTAAGTGGATATTTCCTTTTGTTTCCTGGCATATATGTTATACTTAATATCTTAAATTTTCTGGATCATTCCTTTGTAACTATGAAAGATTTTCTAAAACTGTGATAACTCCTATCCCACATTCACATCTATAATGAAATCTTGTAAATCCTTCATCAGGAAGTGAAGCCAAATACCCTTCTTTGGGATATAGGCTGACCTTAGTGACTGGCTTGACCAGTAGAATGTGGCACAAGTGACATTCTGCAAATTCCAAACCCAAGTGCAAACCAAACTCACTGTTGGAATACTTCTTGGAATTCAGTAGTCATGGTTTGAGAAGCCCAAGTCACATTGACAGGCTACATGTAGACAGTTGACAAAGTTCCAGTTGAATTTGCAGTCAACAACCAGCATCAACTACCAATCCTGTGAATAAGCCATTGTGGATGTTCCAGAGTAACTGAGCCCCCAGATGAATGCAACCTCATCCAAAATGATGGGAAAATGGAAGAATAACTTACCTAAGCCCAGGCAACCCAAGAACAGTAAGAGATGATAAATAGTTGCTATAAACCACTAAGGTTAGAGGTGTTTGTTATTTGGTAATAGATACCAAGAACAGGAATCGTTAGGGTGGATTACTCTTCAAGATCCCATTAATACCACAGAGCAGAAATTAAATCAAATGAATCTGATTATTGCCTTAATTTTTTTGCACATTAAGAATGACTAAGAATATTATCATTTAAAAATCTAGTTCATTTCATTTGTATTGTACATATCACTTAACTGAAAATCAAGTTATGACACAATCTTCTTTTGATATAATGATAATCTATATGTATCTTTCTGAGGATGATCTAATCCATTAGATGATCCTTCCTTCCTTCTTTGCTTCTCATTTTTGAAGAAAATTATTAACCACTCCCTAAACATTTGTAGTAACCTTTTTAATCTTTCCTGATTGGAATAGAGCTGGATAGATAGATAGATAGATAGATAGATAGATAGATAGATAGATAGATACAAGCATAAATAACAATGTTTTCATTGCATCATTTTCCCTCAAAGATCTCTCTTTTTGGTATCTGCACTTCACTGATATTGCTTGGTTGCAACACGGCTTGGATTATACTTCTACCCTCTTTTCCTCCAACAAAATGTGGGATTTGTACAAATAAATTCAAACTATGCTTAAGAATTTTCTTTGTTTTGGTTAGAATTTACCAAGACAATAGCAAATAAATAAACAGAAACACTTTTAAATGATACAAATTTAAATAATTGATGAGTTTGCAACTAAAAATTTACATAAATAAAAGAACTTTTCTGTGTTTACTTTGAGTATCTACTTCTATCTAAAACTTTATTCTTTTAGTTATATACCAAGACAGTCAAATACCAGAATGTAAATTGAATTTGTTTATGATTAGTATAAACAAATGTGTAGCCAAGTGTGGTATCTGGGGAAGTCTTCAAATTTTAACAGCAACATTTTAACAAAACACATTTTGATATTTTTTATTGTTTCAATCTTTTCTGTAGCGATGGACTAAGGTTATGCCCTTTCCTTTTCCTATAATCTTTGACTCAAGAAAGAGGAAGGATAATTAATGCTTGGTATAGTCTGGGTATTGCTATCAGCTTTTAGCAGACTTAGTAAGGTATGCTTGGTTTTTAAAATCACACTGCATGTTTTAACTGGCTGTCTCTTGAAACTGTCATGGGTTCATAAGGTCATATAAACATAAGAAGATGTAAATACTGTGAGAGAATCCAAGTGAAGAAAATGAAGAAGATCAAAGTGGTCTAGTTTACAGATTTCATGGAATGTGAAGCCAGATTTTGACTTTGGTCCCTGATGATATTAACCATATACTTTATATACCAATATATATGTGGTGAAACATTTCTAAAAACACTGTTTAACTCACCGAAGTATAACTATACTTCATTTTCATAAAACTAAATAAAAAGAATTAAAATTGGGAAAAAAATGAGACATAATAAATTAGAATTTCAAATAGTGTCTAAATATCTCTGGGAGTGGGTGGAGAAATAACAGGGTACGTTCTTTCAGACTTCTTCACAACTGGGCTTGGATATATTTTTTCCACAAAAGTAATAGCATGTAATTTTTAAAACAATATTAATTATGGAATTGTAAATGGACAGGATATTCAAAAGGTTATAAATGTGGTTTAGAATTGTAAATATTTCTGAAAGAAATCTAAATACTCCCAAAGTGAAAATATAGCTTAAGAAAAGGATTTTAGTTTATGAACAGATAAGGGGAGGGATTCCTCACATGTACCACAGTGCACATAATGCAAAATGAGGACACGTGATTGGCTGGAAAGCCCATTTATTGCCCTGTCATCTTTTTTTTTTTAATCCACTTCCCCAGTTCTCTACCTCGCTTTCAGAAGATTTCAGGGTATTAGGAGTAGCTCCTCACATTTTAAATTCCTACTCCTCAGCTCTGATGGTATGCCATAAAAATTCCATTTACCCAATGTGTTGTTTTTTTAAAATCTCTTCTCAACATTAAGGAAAGAAATGAAGAGATCTTTTGTAGTTAAAATGATCAGTTCAAGTGGAAGAATACATTTTATTTCATCAATTCAGTGGCTCACTCTGGTGATCTTCCAGTACCTCTTGTCCTCCAATACCTGTTCCCCTTTGTTCCATTGTAATAGATTTTTATTTTTAAATGTCAGTTTGCAGCTAGATATAGTTCAAGTGCCTAAGTTCTTAAGCTGGAGTGCTCTAAGTAATGGTATTTCATGGCAGCTCCCAGAAGGCTTCCTTAAGAATCAGCTGGCCTGCGATCTTTGTCCCTTTTTCTTGGTCCCTCTCCTCCATGTGTGTCCTGCATACCAGATACCTTGATGAGGAAGGACACACCCTGGAGAAGATGAATGAATGAGTTAGAAGCAACTGTTTGCTCCTGAGGGCCTCTTAGAATAGAACCACCATACCTTTCCTAAACTATGAAGCTCTAGATGGGAAGAAATATTTCTATCTTATTTAATTCAATGATTTTTATCTGGGGGGCGATATTTAATTTTTCCAGTTGAATGTAGTCCCGGTGAATAGTCACTGTCACTTTTTTCTATCAGTCTGTGAATCATGGTTATGTTCATCCCTTGGTTTGGGACTTTTTTCATTCTGGACCAAATGCTATTCCACATGTATCAAGAAATTATTGTACACTTATAGTATGCAAAGGGATTTTGTGCAAAGGATGGTGAGTTGGTCTTTATGAAAATAGGCAGCCATCCATATCCTCCATGCTGAAAGAGTGGGCTAAGGAAAGTGTCCTTTTAAATTTAAAAACCTGTGCCTACTCAACCTCCCTTCTTCCATGCTTCTTATCAACTGAAAAAGACATGAAACCATATTTACCTTGCAAAGAAGGGTATCATTTAACAGAATGCTTTCTCTCTCCATTTTTGCCTACTCTGACCTTCTCTAAAGAGAACTACAAATATTAAAATCAACACCCATAACTTCTCAGCTAGCATAAACTTTACTTGTCTCAGGCATGTGGTTAGAGTTGATTTTGGCAAAAATGTAGAGTATCTGTTATTGTATACGTTTCATGCATCCTTATACAAAAGTAAATAATAACCTTCAGAATCAGACTTTTAAAAATTATCTTGTACTGCTCAATAACATGCCTAGACTAAATTCCAAAAGTCATACAGTATTTTTTAAAAAGCACTGATAGAAGAATAGCTTAAAGATCAGATATCAGATATAAACCAACTTTAGCATATTACCATATTTTACAGGTTTGTTTGAAGTCTAATTTTCTCAGAAAGCAGGTTCCTTAGGTGTTATGAGTTGAATTGTGTCTCCCCAAAAGATGCCTATGAATGTGATTTTATTCAGAAACAGGGTATTTTAAAGTGTTATTAGTTAAGGTGGCTAAACTGGATTAGGCTGGACTTAATCCAAAAAGACTGATGTGATGGTTAAGCTCATGTGTCAACTTGGCCTGGTAATGGTGCCAGAAGTTTGATCAAGCAAGTGATGGCCTAATTGTTACTATGAGGACATTTTGTGGACATAAATCATTAGTAAGTAGATTGTATCTATGACTGATTACATCTACAGTCAACTGAAGAAATTGCCTTCAGCATGAGCTATCTTATCCAATCAGTTAAAAGCTTTAAAAGGAGCCTAAAAGGAGTCATGAAGATTTCAGCAGTCAAAAGAGAGAGAATTTTCTCTTTACTTCAGCCAGCCAGCTTCTCCTGGGGAATTCATCCAGGACTTTTATCGGAATTCCTGGATGGCAGCCTGCTCTACGGAATTTGGACTTGTGCCCCGCCCCCAGTGACATGCAACAATCTTACAAAGTCTCATAATACTTACAGATATCTCCTGTCAGTTTTGTTTCTCTTGAGAACCCTAATAGAACTAGTGTCCTTAAAAGAGGAGGAAATCTGTATACAGAGAGAGAGAAAAAAAAGGTGGCCACTTGACAACTGAGGCAAAGATTGAAGCCAAAGTATAGCCAGCTAACCACCAGAAGTCAGGAGGGAGGCACAGAACAGGTTCTTTCCTAGAGAAGCCAGAGGGTTCATAACCCTGCCAACACCCTGATTTTGGCCTCCCAGCCTCCAGAACTGTGAGACAATACATTTCTGCTGTTGTAAAACACCAGTTTCTGGTACTTTGTTATGTCAGCACCAGCAAAGACATTAGGAAAACTTTTTCACCTTCAAGATGGTTGCCAGGTAGGACATTTTATAGAGAGCTGGTGTCAGCTTCTCTATAGACTTTGATTTTTGAACCAGAGCAAACTAGCCCCCACCAGGCTCACAAACACCCCACCATTTCCCCTTAGGCGTATCTGGCTGAGAGGCTGCTGCTGCTGACACTGTGCTGAGGTTTGGTCTGCAGCTCCTGGGATGAAACGGGCAGGTGAGATCGATGTGAAAGAGCAACCAGCAAGTGGAAGCACGGGGTGAGGTTGTCTTTTTCATATTTTTATATGAAACATTTCTGTGAACTTGGTAAAAAACATAGATTGAGTATGATTTTACAGCAGGGAGTATTGATGATGTTAGAGTTGATTTTTACTTTCATCTTTTATTTTGAATTTGACAGTGTCTGCTTATGTATTTGTAAAATGACTCCCTCTGAACAAACCTGAGTAGATGCCCTGAAAGGTTAAAGGAAATATGGGTGAAATAATTCCTCAGTTTTTTTTACCATGCTTAAATAGTTTTCTACAGGGAACTGAATCTGTCATTAAAATACATCTTCCTCTATCCTGTTTCCCTTTCTGAGTAAAAAGTAATTTATAGCAAATTTTAATGAATCGCATTTTAAGTGATCTATTTTTCAAAAAGATTATGGCTCAGGTAAAGGGAAAGGATCCTACTTCCCTTTCTCAAATGTATCCTATATTCTCAGGGGGTGTTTTGCAAGGTCTGAGATACAATTTCATTCATTTTCTTTACAAATTCAGGAACTACCTCTCCCCAGATAGTGTGTTCTATCACGGCTGAGCAAGGCTGCTGGAGACAAGACTGAAACTATTTTTCAATTTATTTCCTATTTGAGTACCATATTTCTTTGGAGGAAAAATATTTTGAGGGGAAATTAATGGAGAATTTGAAGGAAAATTAAAGAAGAATGGGCATGGATTGAGAAGGAGATTGATAAACTATAGAATAACAGGACATTGATTTTTCTCAAAAGAAGAACATTCACAACATTGACCTTTCCTTCCCTGACTTGCCAGTTCTCCTCTACCTTTACTTCAAATCTCTTACCTCTCAATTCTGATCACATACAAATATACACAGACACTCAGATACACACACACACACACAGGTTCCTTCAGGCCAGTGCTCCATTCTCTTACTTGTTTTTATTGTTATTTGTATTATTGTTTCTATTAGAGAAATGGTAGGTTGGTAGAAAAACCATTTGTAAAATATAGATTTCCCATATACTAGTCCTATTTTTAACACCCTGATTTGTGTGGTACATTTGTTACAATTCATGAAAGAACATTTTTATAATTGTGCCATTAATAATAGTCCATTATTTACAGTAAGATTCACTGTGTTGTACAGTCCTATGTGCTTTGTTTTTTAAAGTTTTATTCTAGTAACATATATATATATATATATAAAACCTAAAATTTTCCCTTTGAGCCACATTCAACTATATAATTCAATGCTGCAAATACAGGAAATGCATACTGTAGTCACATTCCAGAGGCCATGGTTATTCAAAAGTCACAGATCAATAAAGATCAGTTACATTTCTTATGAATCTTCTCAACCTCCTTTCCTCCAGTCAGGGCAGGGACAGCAGAAAGGGAAAGACACAAATGTCAAAGGACCTAACTGTCAAATTCTTAAAGAAACACCTATCCCTTCCAAATAATTTGATGGTCCTTAAACTTTTATTACCTTCCCTTAGGATAAATGGCTTTCTCTCTTCTACTCTTCATCACAAGGTGTCCTCTCTTTCAGAATGAAGTGAAGGCCTTGACCCTCATCCTTGATGTATACAAAGAAGTAAGAAAAGATTAGTAGATTTTCTTTGAAAGGAACCAAATGAAAGGATCTACACGGCACTTTTATTTAACATATTTGACATATATTCTATGAGTTCATATGCATTTCTTGAAAGTCATAACAACAGGCTTTTTACACTGGGGAATTTTTTGGTAACTTATCTGTTGTATTTTTGTGTTTTTAATAGTTACCTGGTCATTTTCTTCCCAAAGTTACCATCTGTATGATTAGGGGTCATGAGTGAAAACAATATTATCATTATCAAATCCATACTATCCAAATGATAGTGAAGATAAAATGATAAAGGAAACAGTTAACAGTCCACCCACTCCCTTTTTCCTTATTATGGAAATTTAGAAATATTGAATTTTTCTTTCTCAGTTTTATACTTACAATGTACTAAATGAAGCACATTTTAAAAAAAAATTCTGTGCTTAAAAGGTGGCTCAAGGACTTCAGTCATTCTCAGGGTTATCCTAAAGTTGATGCCAAGAATAATCTAACACAGTCCCATTTATCCTTAGAAAATATTAACATACTGTAGGGGTAAACAAAGTTATTAGAAATAAAAGACAGATCCTGATTTCCATTTAAGTATTTCTGAGTCAGATCATGTTAAATATGTGCTCATGTATGTGTGGGTATTTGTGTTTTTGCCTTTAAGTTGCATAGGAATGAGCAACAGCTGGTTTTCAATGTTCAGTGGGCAATGGAATCTTTAACTTATATAATGTAATAAAAGCGACTGCATGATTTGGCTACACCTGTCCCTTCCTTCTTTCCTTCTTTTCAGTGAATGGAGGAAGAGAACTTTTTTTAAATTAGATAGAGAGTGAGGTTTACTGTGTAATTAGAATGACAAAGGAAAACATTATTCAAAAAGTTATTACTTTCAAGGACAATTAGGATATATTGAGTGAGATAAAATTTAATTGCCATCAATAAATTAAACTACTAAAAGTGTTTAAAAGATGCAGCTTTTAATTTTCATTTGTGAGCCAAATGTGCATCTATATGACAGTAAATATGTAGGAGATCAGTTATGAGCTAGGACTCTGACCCATGGACCTGCAAGTGAAACTCTTCTAACCAAATTTAATGGATAAAAAATAGAGTTTTTGATCCCTGCCTATTTCCCCGTAATTATAAGCTTGTTACCAATAGTATTTTGTTCTCCTTATGACCTACAATTTTTTACTCAGAATTCTTTGAAGAGCTACTATGTGTTTAAGTTACCTGTTGGTTTAAAAATCCATTCTGTAGAATTTGATTAATATTAAAAAGAATAAAACATTACAATTGGACAAGCCGTGTTGTCTGCATGTATGGAAATACTTTTTTGGTAACTTCAATCATTACTTTTGATATTTGTTTAATTTTATGAAGATGATAAAAGTTCCATGGTAACCTTTTCTTCAAAGAATATTTATTTTTGTACAAGTTACTATTTGTATTAATTATGTTACCTTGTCAATGTGAACTCACCTAGTAAAATGAACTGCATTGAAAGAGGACGAGATATGAGTTTGATAAAGCTTTAGTTTTCTCTTTTTTTTTAATGAGATTTTTTTTAATTGACTTTTATTTTTTCTTTTTGGTGTACAGTTCTGAGTTTCCCCTCCCACCATGCCCGCTTGCTGTCTGTGTCCATTTGCTGGGTGATCTTCTGTGTCTCTTTCTTGCTTTCTCATTTTTCTCCTCCAGGCTTCACCAGGATTCCATCGTAGGGACCTCCAATGTGGGAGAGAGGCACCCTGTCACTTGCGCCACCTCAGTTCCTGGTTTCTGGCGCATCTCACCTTGGCTCTCCCTGAGTCTCTCTTTTGTTGCGTCATCATCTTGCTGCATGGCTCAGTGGGCTTGAGGCATACCATGCATCCCTGCAGACCTGTGGCCCAGCTCACCTGCTCACTTTTTTTTTTCTTTTTTTTTGACCAGGAGGTCCTGGGGATCGAACCCGGGACCTTCCATATGGTAGATGGATGCCCAAGCACTTGAGCCACATCTGTTTCCCAGCTTTAGTTTTCTTAAACGATATTTGTCTCCATTTTACTCAATGATTGTATTGTGGGGCTTTACCACAAGTAGTTTACATTCGATTCTGTAAAAGATTTACTCAGGAATAGATTCAGTCATGACTGAATATGTCATAAAAGATTATTCTTCCTCACAGAGGTGTTTTTTTTAACAGTGTAACAATTTATTTCCAAAACCTAAATCACTGACCCTTTAAAGGATCATAAGTGGTTTTATCATTAGTATGTTCATGGGAGTAATTAAATGCATATTCACTCAACATAGGAATATGACTCAGGAAATAAGTTAGCAAACTGTTTCAAACTTCTTGTCACTTGATTCATCTTCAGACTTTCCCTACAGTGGTGCATTAAAATTCATAGCAGAAGAATATCCTATTTATTTGTGGTTTATTTCAATGTGTTGCTGCAGTGGTAGAATCTTTATCTCAAACTGATTTCTATGACTATTTTCATAACAGCCTTAATTTGGCCATACTTAGCATTGACTGCTTCCCTTTAAAATCAAGATGGATAAAAAAAATAGGCAAATTCTGTTTAAGAGTACAAAGCGTGATGCTTAATTTCAAACCACATGCTGTCAAAACTGTGGTACTCTCTTAGCCCAGTCATTTTATGCTTGATAAGTAAACCCACTTGAGGAATGTTTATATGCCCTGACACTTTTGGACACGTTCGCTGACAGAACACATTCTTTGAAGAAATATATCAAAACTGTTTATCTCCCTGAGTGTCACCCTAAACCCTGCCAGTGCTAATGATATCAAGACATGTATTAAATAAATCCTTTTGAGAGTGACTATGGGTATTTCTGCATTCAAATCACAAATATAAGAACTTTGACTAAGTGGGCAACAGATATTTCAACATGCACAGCATTCTGCTTGTATGGAAAGCTTTAATAGAGAACTGCTCCAGAGAAGCTTTGCTGTCACTCTTGGGTTTAACGGGCAACTTCTGCATCCCATAGGCAGGAAAAAATGGTACAATTATGCACATAATTCATGTGTGGATAGTAATATTATTGTAAAGAAGAAAAAATAATGGTTATTTTGTCAATGATGTACATGTAATGTTGGCTCTCTCAGTCATAGAAGTGAGTGCAAATTGTGGGTCTCTCTCAGTTGTTTTCTCACACCATAAATGAAGATACACTGTTGTTTATTCTTCTATGAATGGAATCAAGCTTTTAAAATCTATTTGAAGTACACTGAATTCTAAGACTAATTCCATCATCCTTATTTTTAGCATAATGATGTCCATATTTCTTTCAGTGAAAACTGATATTTCAAGGAATTGAAATTTTTCTTTTTTTTATTCTTTATTTATTATACATCCCCCTCTTTTTGCTTGTTCTTGCTGTGTTCATTTTTCTCTGCCTTCCTCTGTGTCTGCTTGTCTTCCCCTGCTGGGGCGACCTGCTGAGTCAGCTCACTGACGAGCCCGCCTGCTCGTGGGGGCATGCCCTTGCTTGCGGGGGCTTGCTTTGCCCGTGGGGGCTTGCCTTTTGCCCGCCTGCGGGGGCTTACCTTTGCCGGCAGCAGTGTGCCCCACCCACGGCGGTATGCCCCGCCCACGATGGCTTGCCTTGTCGAGGCGGTCCACCTATTCGAGGAGGCCCGGTGACTGAACCTGGGGCCTCCCATGTGGTAAACCAGTGCCCTACCAACTGGGCTATACAGCCAGCCCCGGAATTGAAATTTTTCAACATCATTTTTCTTTATATGTGTGATCATTTATTTTAAAACAATACCAAATAAATATTTTGTTAACAAAAATAAGGTTTGAAAGATAATTTATATGACTTTTACATGTAAATGCTTTCTGTGTTAATAATTATTATAAGAATGAAACATTTACTTAGCCAAATAATGATTCATGTATGTTTAGAGGTGGCACAATATCAGCATAAACATACTTTTATTATATTCCATGTGAAGATTAAATTTGAGAAGTAAGGAAATGAACTTTAGTGCTACGCAAAAAAATGACTTGCTTTTATTTCTAATGGCTTATGATATAAAGGCACATATTAGAGTTTATTTTTTATATTTTATTTCAATTAAATATACCATCAAAACTAATTCTTATGGTTAATATAGTTATTCTGGAAGTAGTTGATGTATTTATTTTTAACTCTTTCTTTAAAATTGTAGGGTATGCATATTCACCTAATTGTTTTCAGTTCACAACATATTTACACATGTATCAACCAAATGAAGAGGATTTTTTCCTGAATAAAATTAACAGAATTATTTGCTTATCAATTTAACAATTTTCTATTGTTTAACATTACAGATAAACTTAGTTTTTCATTATTCTATACTGTCTATATGAATTATTATTAAAAAGTCTTTTTCTTTACTTACCAAGAAAAATTATATTATCTTGTTAATTTTAGAATTCACACCATGATTAAGTGACATTTTAAACTTGGAGTTATTCAGCACTGACAAGTAATTTTGTCAGCTGTGAAGTTTTAATGAGAAAATAACTGAATGGAATAATTATTCAAATAATGGATTCTTAAAACTTCTCTTTTACATTTGATCTTCTTAAGCATAGTATGACTAAAACTCTTCCTGTGGATTATTTAACAGTTGCTGTTAAATGAAAGGATCAGATACTTTATTGGAATCAGTTGATCCCCTCTATCTAATATTATGATCTTTAAAAATGAAATAATCCTGCAGAAAAGTTGAAGACTGGATTTATACACACACACACACACACACATACACATACACTCAAATGTATGCAACATACTTCAAAAATATATTCTAAATGATTGAGTACATCATGGATATGACATTACAGTTACAACTGTAAGCTACTATTTTCATTTGCTTCCCAACTGGTTCTATCAGTTTTTATAAACTGGATTAAAAAAAACCCACTGGAGATAGTGGCTTAACAACCCATTAAACCAGAGATGTTCCATTGCTATTAGGGACTGTGAAACCGATATGGGACAGACTGTGGCAGGCTTCAATGAAAAGGGAATTTCGAAAACAAACATTTTTATTTTTTGGTGTTCATACTATTCAGAACTAAGTTCTGAACAGAAGACAAGAAACTTGAACAAAAAGCTAATTTGTTTTTGATTACCAGCTGTGGTAGTTTGAGGCTTTTGTCGACCCCAGAAAATTATGTTCTTAAATTAAGTCATTCCTGTGAGTGTGAGCCTATTGTAGGTGGAACCTTTTGATTAGATTCAGTTGAGGGCCATTTAATTAGATTATTTCAGTAGGGAGTAAACCACTCTGGGTCTTCATCCTTTTACTGGAACCCTTAATAAATGGGATGAATATGGAGAAACTGACAAAGAGAAATCCTCAGAAGTTGAGAGAGAAAGTCCCAGAAGCCAGAAACTGAATTAGATGGAACTGGGAAAGAGAAAACTACAGGAGCAGAGAAAAAGCTAGAGGAAGCCAGAAGGTGAAGGCAATGAGATCTAGAGGCGAAAGGAGAGACATCAAACACCATCCTTGTGTCCTGCCAAGTGACAAGAGCCCAAGATCACCAGCAGCTGTGTCTTCAGCGAGAGTTTTGCCAGATGCCTTGATTTGGATGTTTTTCTCAGCCTTGGAACTGTTAGCTCTTAAATTAATAAATCCCCATTGTAAAAGCCAACCCATTTCTGGTATATTGCCTTGACATGCTTTAGCTAACTATAACACCAGCTTCAGCCCAAACCACATTAGTATCAAAGACTGTTAGATGAGTCATATGCTGCAGTTTAAAAGGTTATTGTAGAGCTATTTACTGCAGGCTGTGCCTTTTTTAAAAACTATAAACTTTTCAAACCCTCAAAAGAATTTAAATAGTTTTTATTAAATGAAAAAATGAAATTCTCAGTGTTCTTAAATTGAAGATAAATGTATAAAATCAATTCTGGAAGAAAAAAACTTAAAGACTAACTTGCTTCAGTATGCATTTCCCTTATTAGGAGTGAACATCATCATCATTGTTTGTTTTCAGACACCTGTAATATTCCTTCAACTCTATATATCCAGTATACTTATTTTTCATTTATTATTTTTTATTTGATATATTTATAATATATAAGTGACTGCTACTTGCAAATACACGATAATAAAATAATAATAAACAATAATGCATTTATACATATCTTTATATTACTGGTTGAGTTCTAACTTAAATTACTAGACATTATTGTAATTCACAATTTATTTCTCTTCTACTCAGTGTGCTTGATACTATGCTTAAGAAGAAGTGTTGGGGCCGGCTCGATAGCCCAGTGGATAGGGCGGCGGCATACCACATGGGAGGCTCTGGGTTCGATTCCCGGGGACCTCTCCTAGCGGGCAGACCGCCTTGAGAATGGCAAGCCGCCATGGGCGGGCCGGAGCCGCCGTGGGCAGGGCAAGAAGCTGCCACGGACAGGGCAAGAGCCGCCACGGGCAGGGCAAGTCGCCCGCGGATGGAGCGCAGCCAGCCACCCGCGAACTGAAGCAAGCGCCGGCCATGAACGGACGCAGAGACCGCCCACAAGCTGGGAAAGCCGCGCCTGCGCAGTGACCACTCTCGGCGCGTCGCCGCAGCGGGGGGAAGGGGAGATATGTAATAAAATAAATAAAGTTAAAAAAAAAAAAAGAAGAAGTGTTAATATTAGTTTAGAAAACTACTTTCTGTCAAAATTACTTTCTTGAAGTGTAGCTTAATGAATGGAAACTTTAAAAAATATTCCATTTTCTATATTTTTAAAAAAGAATTTTATGTTTAGAAATTTTCTCCTGAGTTTAATTTTTAAATATATAGTTGTATATTATTAGATTCTGTGTTATAAAACCCAGTGAAATGGTTATTTTTTGCTCACTGAGATTACAAAAAATAAATTTTATTGAATCAGAATTCAAATAAACAGCCAAGAATTATTTTGTATATGCATTTTTGCCTTTTTTATATACTTGGAATTATTTTTAATAAATACTATTTTTACACTCATTTGATGTTTTCATTGATTTATTATGGTAGAGTAGCCACTCTTTTAGTTTGCCAAAGGCTGCCAATCCAAAAATACCAGAAATGGATTGGCTTTAATAATGGGAAATTTATTAGTGGTAAAAGCTTACAGTTCCTAGGCTGTGAAATGGCCCAATCAAAGCATCATCATGGATGACTTCTCACCAAAGTCAGCTACTAGTGATCCTGCTGTCCTGCCACATGGTGAGGAAAAATAGTATCCAATCTCTGCCTAAGTCCTGCCTTCCCCTCAAGGCTCACCGACCTCCAGAGCTCTGCTGTGGGTGTTCAGGCATATGGCTTGTTTCTTTCTGGGACTCCTCTCTTGGCCTCAGCTGCTCTGCTTTCTCTCCGAACCCAGCTGTGGACAATCAAGCATATGGCTTGTCTCTTGTCCCTTTAGCCTTGAGATTGCTCCATGGGCCCAGCCTCATGGGGGTTTCATACTTCAGCTTCAGCTGCTAGTATTCCTCAAGTCCTCTCTCACATGGCAGGGTCAAAAATGGCAGTGCTTCCTTTCTCTGTGTGTCTATTTTAAATAAGGTTCCTGTAAGAGGACAGAGACCCAACCTGAGCCACACCTCACTGATGTAGTTCATTTAAAAGTGATCTAATCAAGTGACTTGATCAATGAAAGGGTCTCATGCCCACAGGAATGGATTAGTTCAAAATCATAAACTTTGGGGGGGGCAGGATTTTCCAAATTCAAACTGCCACAGCCACTAACACTGATTTTTATATTTGTTTATTAACACTATTTTATTGATAAATTTTCAACAAAATCTGAGAAAAATAAAGTTTAGTTGGCTAAAGTAGCAAGTCTAAAATAACTTGATTAACTTAGTCTACCAAAGCTGCTATGACAAATACCACACAATGGGTTGGCTTAACAAGAATTTACTAGCTCATGGTTTTGAGGCTAGAAGTCTGATATCCAGGTGTTGGCAAGGCCATGCCTTTCTCGGAACCTTGGGACTCCTTAAATTTCTTCTCTACCTATGGTTGCATGGAGATCTCTCACTCTTTTTGTGTCAGCTCTTCAGGTTTCCACTAAACTCTAGCTCCTTCTTGTGGCTTTCTCTTACTTGCCTCTACCTCTTCTGCCTTTCTCTGGTTTCTAGTTTCTATTAACTGACTGATTTCAAATTTCCTGTCTTTAAAAAGCCTTTATAATATGGATTAAGAGCCACTCTCATTCAATTGGCCATACCTTAATGATATGTTCAAAAGGTCCTATTTAGAAACAGGTTAACACCCACAAGAATGCAGATGAAGATTAAGAACATGTCTTTTGTTGGGGTACATGATTCAATCTACCACACTGATGTAACTCCTAAACATACTAAAGAAACCCATATTTAGGATAAGCCATCTCTGAAACCTTAGATTCAGAATTTCTTTTTGCCAAAAACAAAACAAGCAAGCAAAAACTATCATAGTTTTCTTTTTTTTTTATTATTATTTATTATTTATTACATACCCCCCCCTTTCTGCTTGCTCTTGCTGTGTGTCCATTCTTCTGTGTTTTTCTATGTCTGCTTCTTGTCTCCCCCCGTCCCCGCGGCGACGCGCTGAGTCGGCCCTCCACGGCGGTGGCTCGTTCCGTTCCAGGGCGGCTCCATTCCGTTTCCACGGGGGCTCCGCTCCATGTTTTGCGGGCAGCAGTCCTCCATGTTTTTGCGGGCTGCTGGCTTCCGCTTTTCGCGGGCAGCAGCTCCGCTTTTCACGGGTGACCTTGCCATGCCCGTGGGGGCTCAGCCCTGCCCGTGGCGGCTTTTTGCCTTGCCCACGGCAGCTCTGCCCCACCCACGGCAGCTTGCCTTTCTCAAGGCCGTCTGCCCGCTCGGAGAGGTCCCCGGGAACCGAACCCGGGGCCTCCCATGTGGTACACCGGCGAGCTCTTTATCCACTGAGCTATCTAGCCGGGCCCCATAGTTTTCTTTATATTTCGTTACTTCCAGTTTATTTCTGTATAAGGCCTTGGGTCTTCTAATATTGGTTATTTCAATTTAACCCAAGATAATCTCTGAGACTAAATGACTGGATTCACAATTATGTTGTCTCATTAGAGAGATGTACAAACTTCCACATTTCTGAACAGATGACATGCTAATGGTGTCTAAGCATTCTAGGTTAGAATTCTATAATAATAAATAATCTCCTTTCTTTTTAAAATAATTGAGCATTGGTTATAGATTTCTCAGAGAATCACAGAAGAGTTAGCTAGTGGTCTAGCTAGTTCTAATCAAAGAAGAACTAGGTGAGTATAACTAGTTCTCTTCCACATCTGATATGTTATTACAGCTTCCATAAGAGGAACACATACTTGATACTACTGAGATAATTGTAGCAAAAATATTTTATGCTACCAATTCAGTTTATTATTGGTGATTCAGGTGTTGTTTTCCATCTAGCAACTGCCTGTTAATGGACCTACTCATATTAAATAGGCTTCTTGACAATTTTGTACATTTTAGCCTTCTCAGTAATTTGTTACATTTTAAACAATGTACAAATATTCCACCTCAAATGGGACTCAACTTTTCCCCACTGAAATGTAACTTGATATACATTTGTTAAACAATGGAATTTAACATTTCTCTTTCTTAATTAAAAATTCTGACTTTTTGCTATCTCTGCAATTATAATTGTTTTCTTTGTCAATATTAGTATATGATGAACTATTCTGAAAGTGATTATGTATCCATGAATTACTTTTTAGAAATGTGTTGTACATTTATAGCAAGTAAACTCAAGCTCATGTTTTTTAAAATTTCCATGTCACAAAGTCTTGAATTTTTTAAAGCTTTCATTTAAAATAGCCAACTTAACTGTCATAAATTTGAGGTAAGATAAGACTCTGAGATGGGCATACAAGCAAAAAAAGTATTCGTATAACTTGGCACATTTCTGCATTTACTTTAATGATTACTCATGCAAATCATATGAGAATATATAAATAAATGCATTCAGTGCATTTAAGTTCCGTGTCACCCATTCTAATGAATATGCATTATTCAAAGGTTTGAACAATCACATCATTCCCTTTCCTTCATTTTTCATGTGAAAAGCAAGGACTTTCTATTTGAAAATAACATTAACACAATGTCCTGATTGAGTATTTAAATGAACAAAAATCAGGAAAATCATTTTTTCATTTGTCTAGAGCTATAGCTTGGCAACATAGTATGTATCCCAAATAAAGCAATCATTCACTTCATTTTCCTTGCTAAACATTTTTAAAGTGAAAAAACTGTAATTTCAAGTCATTGACAAGCTAATGCTAACAATGCAGCAAACCAAAAGAAAAATCCTTAAACTCTTCTAGTCAATTAAATAAAGATTTGCTCAAGGCATGTAAAATTATGGATGGTTGCAAACTGAAATAAGTAAGCCACATGAGTGCAAGGAAAATAATTGTAATCTGATGACCCACCTGGTCTTCCAAAGTGAATTATTTGTATTCAATATTTAGCAAAGACTGCCTGGTAATTTCCTTGGACATTCAATATTTCTAAACTGATCCCGTAATTATTCAAAATTAATACAATGTCTGAAGTGGAAAAATTCTTCAAATTTTTCTGTTCAAATAATTATCCTTCTGACTTACTTAAGCTTCTACAACATAATTCAGAGTGACACCCAATATCTGCACTTCTCCTTAACTAGATAATTCACCTCATAACATGGATTTCTTTAGAAAAGGAAAAAAGAAGGAATTTTCATTTTCATTTTCTTAGTGAATTCTCTTTCTAAAAGGGTATACAATTAAATTTTCTCATAGAAGAGTTTAATGCCCAGGAAACCATTGGATGAAAAAGTTTGAAATCAGAACTTTGAACTACTTTGATTCTGGTGATGCTATATTAATGATACACCATGAAAATTGGGAATATAAACACACCTGTTCTGGTGACTCAAAGATTTTATGGGGATTAACCAATTTCGCTATACTCTTATGTCATTTCTACATGCAGATAGCCAAGTTAGGAATGTGTGGTATATGTATTTGAGGTAGAAATACCTGGTAATAGTGATCTGAAAAAACTAGAAATGGGTTGCTGCAGATACAGAATAAGAATTGTCAACATACATAAAAGATAACAGATCTTACAGTGATGAAAGACAGATTGAAAATAATTTAATTTTACTTTATTTTTAACTTTTAATTTTTCATTTTTACATTTTGTTATTTTTATTAGTAGTAGTATTTTATTTTATTATTTTTATTTGTTTATTTTTTTGGCTTTGTTTTTTAGGAGGTTTTGGATTGCAAAAGGGTCACACTGTGGCAGGGGAGGATCACTGGTGCAGGGTGTCAGTGATGGGGGGATGTGTGGGGTGGGGTGCACCTGGGGCATGCCCCTATGGCATATGAATATATTCAAGTGGTCACTGGGCATTGTATTGGTGGGTGGAGTCACACACAATAACCAAAAGAATATTTAATTACCATGCTGGGAAATCCTGCTACAGTCTCTATCAAGTGCCAAGAATCCTCCAAATATATAGGTAGTGCCTAGCAAAGGAGGACAGACACTTATGCCACACTCTTGATATTGATGTTTGTACTTTTGAACCTTTTCTTGTGAAATTGAAACTTTGCCTAGGATTATATATTGCCTAAGAGTGATCTCCTGAAAGCCTCCTTGTTGCTCAAATGTGGCCTTTTTCTAAGCCAAACTCGGCATATAAATGCATTGCCTTCCCCATGGCATGGGACATGACTCCTGGGGATAAGCCTCTGTGGCACCATGGGATTATTACCAAGTACCAGCTGGTGATCCATTTGGAAAGAGACTTTGACCAAAAGGGGGAAATATTAAATTCATATGAGTTTTTATGGCTAAGAGACTTGAAAGTGAGTTGGGAAGTCATTCCAGAGGTTACACTTATGCACATCTCAGAAGTATCTCATTGACTGCCACAGAAAACAGCACATCAAACAGCAGGGCTCTTGAGAGCTCTAGAGACATCTAGACACTAAAGGCAACACAGACAATCTCAGGAATTTGTCACCCTGTCAATGGGCCATACCTTGGAAGCTATATTCCCCAGTATAACAGAGTTAAACTGACTTAAAATTTCTCAGTACATGGCTTTTCTGCCTCTTTTATTTGAACCTATAATTAGCACTATAGTCATTAAATATATGCCCCCCCAGACTTAAATCTTCAGTCCATTCATATGATGACTGAGCCCTGAATCTCAGCAGAGTCTCAACACCTACTCTCCAGTTCATTGGACTCACCCAGGACAAATAACAAAAGGATGGTGATGGACAATGCCTATCCCCAAAGCACTGCAAGCAAAGCAGTTCCATCCATCTGCTCCATGGTATCTAAGCCCCTTCTCAATTAGAAACAGAGTGGACATCATCATCCCCAAATCCTCAAGATTGAGGAATGAACAAACACAAGGAGAGGATGCAACTATGGACTAAAGTAGACATTATTATTCTAGCAATACAATAACTTGTATCATTCATATAAATGCAGTGACCACCAGAGTTTCTGAGGGAAGGGAGAGGGAAGAAAAGGTGCAACATGGGAGCATTTCTGGAACATTGGAATTGTCCTGCATGATATTGCAATGATGGATATAGAACATTATACATTTTATCAAAATCTATAACATTTTGCAAGGCAAAGTGCAGTATAGTCTATGGTTAGTAGCAATGGTTCAATATGTGTTCATCAATTGTAACAAATGTACCACACTAATAAAAGATGTTGATAGGGAAAAGTGTGGGAGCAGTAGAGGGCAGAATATGGGAAACCCCTATATTTTTTTATGTAACATTTATGTATTCTAGAGCTTCTTTAAAAATAAATATAAAAATAAAAAATAAGGGGGTGAATGTAGCTCAGTGGTTTCAGCATCTGCTTCCCATGTACAATGTCCTGGGTTCAATCCTCTGTACCTCCTAAAAAATAAAAAAACTAAAACCAAATACATAAATAAATAAATAAATAAATAAAATTTTAAAGATATCAATGAAATGTATGAAGTAAGATCGTGTCAATCCATGCTCTATAAACACATGGGTTCCATGATCAAAAAGACTATAATCCTTGAAGAACACCATCATGTCCTAGGTGGGCTTCTCTGGTGGCCAGCACCATACAGTCTGCATGGATTTGGAAGGAAAAACATACAGCCTGGGCTGGGCTGAATATGGAAGGCTGGGCCTCAGGGAGGGTAATGAAGAGAAGACCAACCTTCACTCCTAAGTTGTCCAACGTCCATTAATACTATATTATTCCAGTAGCATTCTGGATGTGACATCTGTGTATAAGATTTACACCCCAGGAAGGAAAGCAATAATAACCTCTCCTTTGAGATTATTCCTAAACTTGCATTATCCTGACACTCATTCTGAGAGAAAGTTGAGAGCAACAACTAACTCAACAGCCCTGTTTAACCTCTCCTTTAACCCTTTACCCCTTCTTTCAAGTCTCTTCTCCCCATCTAGGAAGAATTTTATATCTCCTCTCTGATCACTCCTTTAAATTCTCCTGGTTATTAGTCCTTTGAAGAAAATAAAACACCTTCCCTGTCTCCAAAAACCTGGCTCTTACAATAGAAACTTATATTCCAAGGCTATTATCTATGCTATAGATTTACAAATTCAGTTTAAAAGCTCAAAACTTTTCTCTGTATAAACATTATACTGAGCATAAGCGTTTGTAGAAAGCAATTGATTATATGTGAAGTATGGTTTAAGAATAGAGAGTACATGGAAGCTGGGGAGGCAAATTTTCTCTTGCTATAAGTTATTGGGTACTTACAGTCTTTTTCAGGCACTATGATAAGTGATTTACCTAGGCTTTATTTTGTTTGATTCTAATGACAACCTTGCCATTTATATCCCATTATTATACCATTTAGGAGATATAGTTCCTAAATGAGGTCACTGAGGCACATTCTATATTAATCCTGGTTAAGAATTTTGCCCAAATTGCTATTTTAAGATATAGTCATGTTATTCCAAAGTGGCTAATTTAAGTTTGATTATGAGTGTATGTTATGAATTGAATCATGCCCCCCACAAAGACATGTTCAAGATCTACCCTCCCGACCTCTGGTCATGTAGATGTGAACATATTAATAAATAGGATAAGGCCAAACCGAATTAGGGTGAGACATAATCCTATATTATTGGAGTCCTTATAAGCTGAGCATATTTGGCCACAGTAAGTAGGATTGGGTAGTAGACAGGAGACAGTTGGCACTCTGAGAAAGCCAGAAATTGAGTTATGCATTGCCTACAAGCCACCACCAGAATGCAACAGCCTTCAAAGAAAATATGACTATGCTAACATCTTGATTTTGGACTTCTAGTCTCCAGAAAAATGTGAAACAATAAATTCCTGTTGTTTAAGGCAACAAGCTTGTGCTATCTTGTTATAGCAGCCCCAGAAAACTAAGAAAATGCTTAAAGAAAAGTATCTATCCAGCATTTAGCGAATAGTGTTTAGTGCTTCTGCAGGCATTATGACAGTAAAATATTTGGGGGTAGTTGGTTAAAAGTTGTGATTATTCTAAAGCTGTTATCAAGCTGTTACCGATATTTGTAATATAGGATTGAATGGTTAAATCATTTGATTTAGTGTATTCTGTAGAGCACTTTATGATCACCTCTTGGTGATGGTTGTGTGGACAGAAATTGCAGAAGAGCAGTTTAGTGAAATATATAACCAGTGAGAATTTCTAATAACTTCCATTTATTCAGAATATATTTACATTTCTTTTGCTAAGTTATGTGAAGCTTGCCCTTTATGTTGATGACCTTTAACATATTTTCCTTTCATATCTGAATCTGATTTTTTAATAATATTTTAGTATTTTATACATTTTAGTTAGGGAGCATTTTACAAATTTAGAAATTGTTTTCATATTGAATGATATCAACAACATCCTATACTGAATCCAGTATAAAATAAAATTTTCCATAGCATGATTCTGTTGAATTTTTATTTCACAGTTTTCATGCCTTCAGAAAAAAATGTGAACAAAGCATTTTAAAACTTCAAACAAAACAAATTATTTATAGCTAGATTAGAAAAATAGATAGATAGATAGATAGATAGATAGATAGATAGATAGATAGATAGATAGACAGATAGATGGATGAGAGGGAGAGAGAGAGAGAGAGATGAAAATATGATCTGCAGATCAAACGTGATACAAGTTACTCTTTTATATTTATAAAGCCTAAGGTCATATACATTTAAGAATTAGAAAACACAGATTAAAAGAAGAAAAAGGAATTTTATTCTTACCATTTCCAGTAAATAAAGTATGACATTTTTAAGAACAGTTTTCTGGATTGTTTAGCTGAAGAACAAGGTTTGCATGTTATATGTAGAAAATAACTGAGAAATTAAAAAATGAATTACTTAATGTGGTTTAAATTTGCTTTCTACATTGGTGTAAAAGATTTTAGGAACATTGCATTTGAGAGAATACCAAAATACTTTAAGAATTTTTCAATCTAAAACTACTAAAGTAATGGTCAGACAGAGAAAATTTGGTTGATATTAGCTCAACAGCAAATCTATTCAATGCATTTACAACAAATGCCATGAAATACTCAGATATCTTATTTTTAATTGATATTCTTATTGAGATAATTGTAGTTTCACTTGCAACTGTAAAAATTAGTAAAGGGCATCACAGAAAATGGTAGAGAAGGAAGTTCCGGGAATCTGTCCCTCTACAAAATAACTATGGATCTGGCAAGAATCGTCAGAATCAACTATTTCAGAACTTTGAACACTTGCAATATCCAAGGGACTGCTGGATAAAGGAAAAGGCTGGTAGATTTTGGTGTTTCACATAGCAGTTACCATCCCCCATCCCCCATACCACATACCCATAGCCACAGACACAGAGGCCCACCTTCCTGGTGCAGTTTGCTGCTACCAGATTGGATGATAAGAACTTTGTTCTCTATGAATGGATGCTACAAGTATGAAATAAGGGTGTTGGCAGAGCCATGATCCCCCTAAGCATTACAGGGTTCTCAAAGTTTAAAGGGATGTCTGGATAGTAATTAATCTCTGACCTTGTCATAGAGCTGTCTCTCTGTCTCTGCATCAGTCATCTATGTATGCTCAAATTTTTTCTCCTTAAAAGGGCTCTATTCATATTGGTTAAGACTGACTCAATTCCAGGTTGGCCTTATATTGACTAATAACATTTCCAAAGTTCCTATTTACAAATGAGTTCACATTCATAGGAGCGGGATTTAAGAATTGACCATGTTCTTTGCGAGGACAAGATTCAGTCCATAAGCATCTACCTTTGGGCCCAAAAAACCATGTCCTCCCCACATGCAAAATACATTCATCTCATCTTAGCATCCCCAATCCCTTAAGCCATTTTAGTAACAACTCTAAGTACCAAATCTCATCTAAATCCATTATGGATATGGCCCATCCTGGAGCAAGATTCTTCACCATCTGTAAACCCGTACAATCTGGAAAACAAGTCATCTGACTCCAAAATACAATGGAGGCATAAGCCATAAGATAGGCAGTCTCATTCAAGAAGGACAGTGGGAAAATTTGAAGGAAAAAAAGGGATCAGGGCCCCAAGGAAGTCTGAAATGAAGCAGAGCAAACTCCATTAGATTTCAAGGTGTGAGAGTAATCTCTGACTCAAAACTTTGAGCTCCAGTCCTGCTGAAGTGGCACCTCCACCTTCTCTGAAGACAACAACAGTGAGCTCACCTTCTCCAAACATTGGGGTAGAAGGCCCCCAGGAGGTCCCTTCAGCCCAAACTTTTGCATTCGTGGTTCTGCTCTTGGAGTTAGTCTTTCTTCATGTCTTTCTGTCTTTGTCCCTTTCAAGCCAGGCTGACAGTGTTTCTGCTGATATAGAGTTCTCAAAAACCTTGTCAGTTTTCCATTCAACTCATGGGGTCCAAGCCATAACATAAAAGGGTCTTTCCTGGATAATTGCATCTGCATTCCTGACTTTCTAAGGCAAGCTGTCTGGATAGCCTGAGAATTTTCCAAATCAACAAATTCTGGTGACTTTTTAACCTAAAAGTTAATTCCTCAATTTATCTCTTCCTCTTGAATTTTACTATAAGCAGGAAGGAGGAACCAACCTGTACCTTCCACATTTTTCTTGGAAAACTCCTAAGCTAAATATTCAATTTCATTACTTACAAGTTCTGCCTTCCATCCATCACTAGGACACAAGCCAGCCAAATCCTCTGCAACTTTATAGCAAGGGTCACCTTTCCTACACTTTTCAATAACACATTTATCATTGCCACCTAAGGTCTCACCAGAAGCACATTTAACCTCCATATTTCTACCAACATTCTCGTCAAAGCCATATAGTATTTTTCAAACAAATGCCTCAAAATTCTTCCAGCCTTTACCCAATTCCAAAGTCACTGCCACATTTTTACATATTTGTTAAATAGCACCCTAAATTTTGGTACCAAAAACTGTATTCATTTTCCATGGCTGCAATAACAAATACCACAGACTAGCTGACTTAAAAACAAGACTTTATTGTCCCACAGTTTTGGAGGCTAGAAGTCTGAAATCAAGAGATGCTCCCTCTTAAGTCTGTATAGTTCTGGTGGTGGCTTGTCAGCAATCAATCTCTTCCTCAACCACATGGCCTTCTCCTTCTGTCTCTGCATCAGTTGCCTGCATCTTTCTAAATTTCCTTTCCTTTTAAGAGCTCAAGTCATATTGGATTAGGTTCCACCCTGATCCATTTTGGCCTCATCTTAACTAATACCATCTTTTTTTTTTTTTAAAGATTTATTTATTTTAGTACATATCTCCCCTTCCCCCCGTTGCAGGGACACGCCGAGACTTGGTCACTGGGCAGGCGCGGCTTTCCCCGCTTGTGGGCGGCTTCTGCTTCTATTCACGGCCGGCTCTTGCTTCAGTTCGCGGGTGGCTGGCTGCGCTCCATTCGCGGGTGACCTGCCCTGCCCGTGGCGGCTTTTGCCCTGTCCGTGGCAGTTTTTTGCCCTGCCCATGGCGGCTCTGGCCCGCCCATGGCGGCTTGCCATTCTCAAGGCGGTCTGCCCGCTAGGAGAGGTCCCGGGGAACCGAACCCGGGGCCTCCCATGTGGTATGCCGGTGCCCTATCCACTGGGCTATTGAGCCGGCCCCTAATACCATCTTCAAAAGTCCTATTTACAAGTGAGTTCACATTCAAATGACTAGAAGTTAGGACTTGAACATATCTTTGTTGGGGACATGATTTGATCCATAATAGCCCTCTAAAGCTGGCAGGGGGAAATTAAAAGGACAGAACACTTCTGTTTCCTCTTTTATTATTGGATCGAGGTATACAAAGAAATGTCTGCCTGTTCACTGGCTAACTACACAAATAATGGAACAGATTTCAATGATCATGAACAACAAGGGATATAGACAGATTGAAATGAAAAGACACAAACAGTAACTTGAAAGCATATGAAGAAATACAGGTCATTGGAAAAAGAAATTATATAGGCAAATCTGAAAGGTAATATCATTGTATATTGGCATGCAACTACTCTTATTCTTACCTACGTGATTTAAGAGACAAATGCATAAAAGAATAATTATAAATCTATGTCAACAGGCATACAATGTATAAAGATGTAATTTGTGACAGTAACAACATAAGACCAGGGGAATGGAATTGAATTGGACAGAGATAATATATGCTATTGGATCTAAACTGGTATCGATTAAAGTTACATTGTTATAAATTTAGGATGTTAATTGGAATCCCCATGATAGCCACTAAGAAAGTTATTTAAAAATATAGAGAAAAGAAAATGAAGAGGGAATAAAAATGGTATACTAGAATAAAATCAAACACAAAAGAAAGTAACATTGTACCACACTAATTAAAGATGTTGTTAATGGGAAAAAGTGTGTGTGTGTGTGTGTGTGTGTGTGTTGGTGGGATATATGGGAATCCTTATATTTTTGAGGTAAAATTTATGTAATCTAAAGCTTCTTTAAAAATAAAATAAATAACATTGGAAGTATTAAGGGCAAAAGTTATAAGACATAGAGAAAACAAATAGCACAAAGACAGAAGTAAGTCTTTTCATTAGCAGTTATCAACTTAAATGTAAATGGCTTCAATTCACCAATTTAAAGATAGAGATTGACAGAATGGATTAAAAAGAAAACATGATCCAATCATATGCTGCTTACAAGAAAGTCACTTTAGGCCCCCAAATACAAATAAATTAAAAGATAAATGATGGGAAAAAAATATATTCTATACATATAACAGCCAAAAGTGAACTAGGGTGGCTTTAACCTCAGACAAAATAAACCCAAGCCAAAAGTTGCTACAAGAGACAAGAAGGAAAAAATACATTAATAAAATAGACATTTCATCAAGAAAATATAACAATATTAAACATATATACCCTTAATAAATGAGCCCTAAGATATATGAATAAAATATTGACATAATTGAAAGGACAGACAGTTATACAATAATAGTTGGTGTCTTAGTTTTGCTTGAGCTGCTATGACAAATACCACATAATGGGTTGGCTTAAACAACAGAAATATATTGTCTAATGGTTTTGGAGGTTAGAAGGCCTGCTTCCTCCTGGGTTTGGTAGTGTTCTGTTCTGTTCTGTTCTGTTTGAAGCAATCCTTGGGTTTCTTGGCTTTCCTATCATATGTTTTTTTCGAGCTTTAAAAGTTGCTTTTTCCTTATGGAAGGAAGATACAAACTGAGATATATTTAACCCAGAAAAGTTAACTCTGGGAAAAACATCTCCTTCTTTTGGGAGCTCTAGTGCTCTCAAGCAGGAGATCACTCTACCTGCAAGACTGAACATACAGTACTGTGTGTTGGCCCTCAGCAACTGTGATTTTGGCTTGACTTATCACTTCATACCACTGGCTCAGTCTGAGAAAAAGGTGACTGCTCTGGATTATACCGACGGAATGGAGGGCTAGGGAATTTGACTCTGCCATCTCGGGGGTCTCTTCCACAACATATTTACAAGCAGCATATTGAAAAATAGACAATTTTCCTTCATTGCTTTTGAAGATAGTAGTCCCTGTCTTGATATCTATAGTGAGACTGAGAATTTCCTTCATGCCGCCATTCATCACAGTCTCAGTTAACTTGTTTGTACTTCTGAATCTTTCTCTTCAGCAGAGCTGACTTCCATGGCCACACTGCCTGGAACTTCTGGCTTTGTTGCAAAGGCAGAAAAACTGGTAGTTAGAGGGCTCAAGGGTACAGTGCTGGTTTCCATTCCTACTTCTTAAAGAATCTTTTGTACTCAAGGAGGAAGTGAACTCTTCAAAAGAATCACAGCCCATCTCTTTAGTGAGCATTGGCTCCCATGTGCTCAAGACATCAGATCCCCATGGCATCTAACATCGAAGCTGACTGCCCAATTGGGTTGTTCATTCAAGTCTACCTCCATTTTATCCTCTGTATTAGCACTACTGAATTTAAACTAGTCTTTTTTTGGCCCCATCTTCTTCTGAGTCAGTATTTTCCTCACTGTCTGTATTCACCAAGCTGGATTATCTTTGGGGTTCTGGTGTAAATGCAATGTGCTTTTCCTCCCAGCTATCATCTTAATCAGAGCCAACTTTGTCAAACTATTTTATTCTTTCCTTACAGCATGCTTCAAATGAGGCAATATTTCTGCTTTCATTTGCATTGTGAGTAAAGTTGATGTTTGATACTTGATCAAAAAAAATTACCAATGTTATGTTGATCTGCAAACGTCTCATCTTTGAAGCAAACTGGTCATTAAAACTGGACATCATTTGTTGCACATGATAATCAGAAAAGGCTTGCTGCAAAGATGAATCCTGTGAAAAACCCATTTCTTCAAAGTCAACCTCATCATCATTCATATTATAGGTGAATGATATGGCAGGTTTGAACTAAATCTACTGTGTTCCTCTTGATAGATTCTCCTAACAGCTTGTGTATAATGTTTCACATCATTCCATGACTTCATATGGAAGATTTTTGATAAGTTACTATACTAATGTATATAATGTATACTATTGGTGCCCTTATCAGAATGGTGCACAATACAGTTAGGTGTCCTTTTGAGGTGCTCCGTGTAACCATGCCATCTTTCTCCCGCCCTCGGCCTGTTTCTCCCCATTCATTTCCCAGGCTTCAAATGTTCATTCCATCAAGTAGCATTTTTGAAAAAGTTGTTTTCAAAAGGACTTGCAACAATCAGTGCAATACAAATTTCCATTTGTCTATGGAAAAAAAAGTATTTCATATACATTTGAAAAACATGCCCAATATGATTCTGATGCTATTCTGTTCAATACAGTCCCCATTTACACTGCTGGTGTATGTTTTAAGGAGTTTACATATCAACCTAATCAATTCAGTTGGGTGTTCCCTACAAGAGGATCCAGTATACCCCCTGTGGTCTTCATCACAACTTTATTGGGTGGCTCAAGAAGGAGCTCATGAAAAGACTAATCAAGTTTTCCTTTGAAGGCTTCTAGAACACTCTTTTTTTTTTTTTTTTTAAAGATTTATTTATTATTTATTACATTT
>PVKH010000283.1:0-41795 GCA_004027955.1 Chaetophractus vellerosus
GCCCTGCCCACGGCGGCTCTGGCCCGCCCATGGCGGCTTGCCATTCTCAAGGCGGTCTGCCCGCTAGGAGAGGTCCCCGGGAACCGAACCCGGGGCCTCCCATGTGGTATCCCAGCGCGCTCTTTATCCACTGGGCTATCTAGCCGGGCCCTGAATTGTATTTCTGAAGATGATTACCTAAAGTAAAAAATATATTTACACATTTGCAACACACGTAAATATAACTGAAGAGCAACCTTGACTAATGTTGAAATTCACTCTATTCTAGAGATTTACAGGCTAGAAATGCCAAAAATTTGTCTGCAATCAAATGTATTGTACTAACTATGAGCAACATCTGGACAACCCTTAAACCAAAAGGAAAAAAAAAACTGGGAGAACAAATACTGTTTTAAAATTCTGTTTTCAAACTCTTAGACGACAGAAATATAGAAAAGTAAAGCAAAATCAGTTTATCGGCCAAGATTTCTTATTGAATCCCTGATTGGCATTTTTGGTATCTCAACCAGTCTGTCAGAATGGCAGTGTGCAGTCCTGTCAGGAGGGCTCCACTGTCTTCTCAGTGCCATGCTTAGTGCAGTAATCCCATAATTTTTAGTGTTGCTAGTGTGTGTTCATCAATATATTCTGTATTTTTAATAACTTTATAATTCTGTCTCACAGAAAATGAAATATTTTAGAGATGTGATAAATAACCTTTACTTGAAATGTTGTCTAAGTGCTTTCTAAATAATCATAAAGCCTACCAATATATTCATCTTGGGAATATTAAATATTTTCCTAAGGTTACAAATAGATTAGTGTCACATGTTTGTTTAGCCCTGCCATGTGCACAGGGAAAAGGCACTTTTCTTTATATATATATGAAAATGTTAGCCTCACAGGCATACAGACAGATACACACACACACACACACTCATGCAGGCACACATGAACACATGGGAACCTTCAGCAGGTGACATTTTCTATACTGTGAGCTTTTAAGGATAATTTTGTTAGAGTAAATCAAGAAAAGGAAATAATTTTAAAAACTAAAGCCAAAGCCAGTTCAGTTTGAGTTTCAGTATAGTTTTATTTTGTATTGTTTTGTTTTGTTTTTGTAAACTAAGTTGTATGTCTTATGGGTTTTAGCATTATTTTGGTGAATAACTATTTGCAAATTTGTTGCTTTGCCTTTTGATAACATTTTAAATAAATAAGCCAAGTTTTATTACACCTATGTTAGTGGTGGGAGATGGGGTGGCTCCTTTTCAACTGATTAAACGTGGAGTGTAATTCTTCAGACTAGCCAGGTTAATTGTGGGTTTTCTGGGTAGGACCAGGGTCACTAAAAGAGGGAGATTTGGATAGAGGTAACAATTCTTGTTCCAGGTTCATGGACCCAGATTGAAGGCAGGTAGGAAGGCGGGGATAATCCTGGGGCTATCATGTGGGTTCTTATTATTTGGGCGTTGCTATAATTCCTGGGTTTGTCTCTGACTGCTCATTCTCTAGCTTTATCACTGGCTTCTCTTTCTCCTTCTTCCACTAAATTCACTGTGTCCACAGTTCTGTTCTTTTAACTCTACAGACTTTCTTCACTGATCTATTCACTTTCCTGATTTTAGTTATTATCAGAATGAGGGTTAAGCATAAATTAATAACTCTGACCCCTCTCCTGGTCTGAATCATTCTCTCTCATGCTTTTTCAAGGCAGGCCCTGGTCTGGGGTAATTGATCATCTCCTAACAAACTGTTTAAGTTCTTATTATGATCTCACCATATGCATTCTTCTATTGTGGTTGCAATTTTGTATACAGTTATATTGTAGGGGAAAGAGAGTACAATTGGAGTCATAATTCCAATTCTTTTATTTAGTATTTGGGAAAATTTGCAGTTATTTAAGTCTATCAGCTTTGGTACACTCATTTTTTGAAATAGTGTTAATGACAGTTTTTCATGCAAAACACTTGTGAGCATTAAATAAGAAAACACCTATTGAATAGGGCTCCTACCTTTTCTTTTTATCTCCGATATTCTGCCTGTTTTTCAAAGGCCAATTCAAATGTTTACCTTCTCCATCTGGGTACCACTCTACAAAGCATACATACTAAACTTATTTTTCCTCTCATACTTTACAATAAATCATCTTAATTTAAATTTATTTTATATGGATATATCTTGTTTCCCTCACGAAACTATAAATTCCTTAGGGTAAACCTATGTACACATTTTGAATTCATTGTCCTTGACACCTTTTGTTGTAATCAATATTTGTTGACTTGCAATTGCAAATGAAAAATAAAATCAAAGTAGAGTTGTGAAAGCTGAAAATAAGATCTTGGTTCATAGATAGCATCAACAAAACATTACTTTTGTTTTAATAAATAATGAGATAGGTATTTGAGCTATTCTTTTCCAGTTTTGGTTAGAAAACATCAGGAAGTTTTTGACTGATTATCCTTTCTCAACCAGATACCTAAAATAAGTCTTTTAGGTGGCAGAAGTTATTTAATGAAAAAACATGTACTAGGTGCTAGAATGAGCTTTTATAACCTTCTGTACCATTAAGTTCATAAGATTTGAAAATGTTCTAAGTATTCTATTTTGCTTCCTTACTATCAGCTCATTTTGGCCTTAAATTCCAAAGAGTGTTTAGAGCAAAACATACTATGTGAAAGTAGCACACAATGTGTTAGTACTCAAAAAAAGTGTTCCTAAAGTACAATTTTACATTCTAAATTCATTGAATTTGTGTATATCTGAGGCAGAATTTTGGAATTTCTCCAACTTGGTGTATTTTGTTAAAATTTGTTTAATAGAACTAGTACCTGAGGGTTTGGGGTGTTTAGTTTCTTTGTTTTGCTTTCCAGCCTTGGAAATAATCAGAGCATAAGTCTAATAAATCATTCTTCTCAGGATATATATTTGGAAATCCCCCTAATAAAAATAATACCAACTTTTTGTCAGTTTATCTGTAGTATCATAATATTTCAGAATAAAAAAACGCCTGAGAGAATGTCTAGGCCGATTTCATAATTTCACAGAGAAAAGCTAATGTGAATTCCCTTTCTACTTGTTCCCTCCCTCTCCCTCCCTCTCTTCCTCTCTCCCTTCCTTCCTTCCTTCAACATGAAAGAACACCTTCTATATACCAAGATTAGTGCTGAGTGTTTGGGGTGGAATGGCCCCAGGCTTAAATACCTCATTATGCATGTCTAGAAGACGCTAGATGTGGCATGCTGAGAGACACACAGCTGAGGTAATCACAGAGCTGAGATTAGAACTGAAGTCTTTTCACTCCTAGAATGATAAACATCCTGCTTCTTAACTGATGACCACAACTGACAGAAAAGAAATCTCATGTGTTCTACCAGAATTGCTGACACTTAGATCAAGGCAAGGTGACTATTACCAGTAACCCAGTGCTAACCATTCCTAGCAGAAAAAAAATGATTTTCCTGCTTTTACACCAAGGACTATTCTGCTGTGATCATCACCAAAATCTATAGAGCTGCCCTTGATATGGTGTCCACCTAGATACTTTTTCTTATTAAAAGAGTACACTTATCAATATGTAGCTTTTATTAACATTGTGTTAACAGTATTGAATGCAGCTACTGGCATCTGGTCTATAGGTTTTTGTCTGTAGGAGGTATAGACCTATCTAGAGTATTGCCACTTTCCATTTACAATCTGGTTGTGAACAAAGAAGAGATAACAGTTTTACACAATATCATGCCTTCTTGATGTGGTCACCACTAATAATAGAAACCAAAAGAAACATTTTACACATATATATACATATGCATATATATTCATATATAAATATAGGTCTATCATGTAACATGTTAATTCTATAATATATATGCTTATATACTTTATATTATTATATGTAATATACTCTTTAATACTTATACACTCTATACTATATATTATATAGGCTATGTATATACTATGTAATATATAGTTAATATATGATATATATTAAGGTTTAAATTATATTATCTTAGAATTAACATGTTACATGATAGACATAAGATAGTAATTTAAAAATTTAACAGGAAAACATTAAAGCACTGGGGCAAAAGAGAAAAATCCTTTTCCCTGGGCAAAGTAGTTTTTATAATGACATGAAAGCGTATCTAACTCAAACTCCCCTCTCCCAGTTGTCACACTCATCCTTTGAAATTGCCTTTTTCTGAATGTGAGTGCATTTTAATGTAAGCTCTATGAGGGCAGGAGCATGTCTGCCTTGATCATCACTTGATCACTGTGGGCTAATAAGTACCTAGAAGATGCTCAATGAGAATGAACAGTTCTGGTAGAGGATGAATGCCCAAGAAGTTTTCTTTGTGATGCTCTCACGGGCTTAAGATGTTTAGGAAGATTCTTCCAGACAACCTGGAAAGTGTGAAGTTTTTGATTTGCTTTCCTTGTCTTATTTGAGTTTACCTTCTGACGTACATTGCTGTTATCATTAGTTTTAGCGTCACTTCATCATCCAGGAAACCTAAGCCAGAGTTAGTTTTGCTTTGAAGATGACTTGCTCCTGTGCATATTCTTTAACTTGTTTGTAAAGAGTTGCTTTTGATAGTCACGCAAATATTTTTAAATAAAAACAGATCATACTTGAGTACTGTTAAATGTTCTTAAGTAATATTCACTGCTCATTATTCCTTGAATAACTTGTTCTGAGTAGCCTGTAGATGAAGAAGAATGAACACTTGGAACTGGAGTCAGACTGCTTGCTACCCACCAAAAAAAAAAAAAAAAAAAAAGAAGCTAAGTAATGGATAGATTATGTGGGCAAAGATGGGCCTTTTACCAAATATTTGTTTTCTTTTATAAGGACCGCAGGTTGATTCATTTATTTCTGCCATTAGACTATGGTTAGAAAAGTACAAAATGCTGTCAAACCATTCAACTATAGAGCAGACTTTAGTCCAAAATAAATGTCCTCATCAAAAATATTCATGTTAACAGTATCAAATGCAGCTACTGGCATCTGGTCTAGAGGTTTTTGTCTGTAGGAGGTATAGACCTATCTAAAGTATTGCCACTTTCCATTTACAATCTGGGTGTGAACAAAGAAGAGATAACAGTTTTACACAATATCATGCCTTCTTGATGTGGTCACCTCTAATAATAGAAACCAAAAGAAACATTTCCCATTTTATTTGTCAGATTTCTACCAGGAAGCAGATGTGCTGTCTTATTTTTGTTTGAAATCATGTATTTATTTATTATACTATGTCTTTCACTTGTGGATATTTTCCTGTAGAGGGAAATTCCATCCTTCCTGGAATAATAAATCCCCTGTTTTATAGATTTTTTAAATCGTGTATTGATATGAAAATACACTCTCCCTTGTTATTTGTATTGTTTTTGTGATTGTATCTCTACAGGTAAGGCTTGAGTGCTTATACTGCTTCCTAAGGTTATTTTTGTAGTATCATAAAAATAAAAAGAGGAGATTTTAGGAAAAAACCCTCCATATTTATGCTAAGATATAAACAAATGAATCTCCACCGATAGTATCAGCTTCACAGAAAGTTATATTATCATCCAAAGGAGAAAATGTATAATAATGTTTTTTCTCTCACTCAACTTCCAATCATATCTCTCATTTATTTTCTTTATTCCTGCTGATGTGATTTATGTCTCCATCAGAACATCCCCACCTTTGACCCTCTTCCATATTTCCAGAGGCTCTTAGCATCACTTGTCCCCATATCTAGCCTAGAATACCAGAGCAAACATTTCAAACAAAACTTTCAGCCTGTTATACCTCATTTCCTGACCCTTTGATGTAATTGATGTAGTTTACTATATATCAATGCATATTCTGGTTTTGGGTTTATGGTCTTCAGGTGGGTTGCTGTTTACCTTTGTTTCATAAAATACCTATTTGTTCACCATCCACCCTGCTGATAGATATTTCTCTAGGGTCCATTCGTTTGTGTTGGTTTCTGGACATTGTTTCAGCCAAATTTCAGACAAATTTGGTAATGTACCTTCACACTCACAATAACTATACCATCCGGACAGTGGTTTTGATCAGTTTTATAGCTTTGGCAACAATCGGGTACCCATTCATGTGGAAAACCTCCAACTCATGTCCTAATCCATCTTCTTTTTTTTGAGGTATCAGGGATTGAACCCAGGACCTCATACATATGAAGCACGAGCTCAACCACCGAGCTCCTCCTGTTCCACCCTTATCCATCTTTTTATTCTTCCAGCCTTTCAAACACAAAATGTACAAAAGGAAACAAAAAAGGTGTTTCATTTTGGTTTCTTTACTGACATTGTTAATTCCTTGTCTTTGTTTCTATTATCACCATCCAACTTGTAACATCTCTGCCATAACATAGAAGACACCCTTTTTGCCTAGTCATCCTGGCTCTGTTACTTATCAGCTTGTATCTCTGTGTCTTACTTTCAAAGTCTATAGAATGGGTTCATAGACGTATTTAACTAATAGGTTCTTGTCCTTAGTAACCTCTGAATAAATGTTAGCTACTATTATCACTTTGCTTTGCTCTTTGTTTCCAGTTAGTTCAGCAAGTTTTCTTAAAACTTCCCTCCTTTCCATTCTCACTGCCAACACCATGATTCAAACCTTCATGATCTTTTGCCTGAAATATTTTAATAGCCTCCTAACTCATATTCCTGTTTTCATTTAATATAAGCCCTAACCCACTTAGGATGTTACATTCCAGAACCTTTATCTTGCTTAGGAATAATACATTTGGCAAGGCCAAGATTTTAGAAAAATTATAATTTGAGAAAAAATGTAAATGGCATTAAATATTACTTATGTGTATAGATGTGAGAATTGTATTTGTGTATATGTATGTATGAAATTTCATAACAAATAAAAGTGAAATCAACCCCAGTGTAAGCAAATTAGAAATTCATGTACATTAAACTTAAGATGTTAGCCATCTTCTTGGCACCTATCTCTGTTGATTAGGAAATTGCTGAAGTACATAATATTCTCAGATATATATTTATATTAATTTTATGTTAGGGAGATCTGACTATGATTTTTTTTTCATTCTCCCTTGTATTTTTAGCATTTGTGAACAAAATGTTTTTGTAAGAACCTGGTCTTTGCAAAAAGTTAACAGAATGTTTAAGATAAATATATTTTTAAATACATCATCTTCTCTTCATAAACTGAGACACCATACACCACATACTTGCTCCTGTGGTATGCATACATGTGGAAAGGACCCAAAAGTATACAAAAATACATAAACTGTGGATTTGAAAAGTTTGTACACATACGTATCAAGTTATTGAAAAACCTCAGGTGGGAAAACCATGGTGGGTGAGGCTTGATTTTCTACTGATAACATTAAGCCCTAATAATATTACTGCCTTCCGATGCCACTGTTTGCCATATACTCCCCACCCCAAATGAGGGCAGAATCTAGTCTAAACTCTTTAGTTTGGCATGACTGGGCTGAAATCTGACAATGTAGCTTAGACTAGGCTTATCTCAGCCATATGAAACCGTTAGGTCACCTATTGCCATCTATTTTCAAACTCCAGCTTAAATGGCAGCCCTATTATTAAATTGATTTTTTAGTTTTACTCCACTTCCCTTCCATATTTAAAAAATATATATGTTTTTATTAGAGAAGTTGTGAACTTAGAAAACAATCACACGTAATGTGCAAAATTGCCACACAACACCCCTCCACCAACACCTTACGTTCTTGTGGAACATTTGTTATAGATTATGAGAGAACAGCATCACACTATTACCACTAACTATGGTCTATAGCATACACTTGTTATATTTTTTCCATATCCCCTATTATTAAGACAGTATCTTCTTTGACATTGATGCAAAAATATTACAATATTGCTGTTAACTATAGTCCATAAGTTATAGTAATTGTTCTTTTACCATGTATCTCCATATTCTTACCGTCTTGTCATAGTGATGTACATTTTTTTTATGTCATACAAGAACATTATTATATTTGTACTGTTAACCACAATCCTCATCCACCTCTGGGTTCACTACGTTACTCAGTCCCTAGATTATTCTCTAGCTTTCTATCAATTGACATTCACATCCCTAAACTACCCCCTTTAGCCACAATCCAATTTATAAAACATCTGTGTTAGTTATACTTACTATGTGTTACCATCAACTCTATCCATTTCCACACTTTTACAGTTGAGATAAGTGAAAATTTACATACATTAAGCATCAGTACCCCATCTCAGCCCTTATCCTATCTCCTAATAACCTATACTCTAGGTTTTAACTCTGTGTTTCTTCATATTTAATTCATATTAGTGAGACCATACAATATTTATCCTTTGGGTCTAGTTTATTTCACTCAACATAATGTCCTCAAAGATTCATCCATGTTGTAATATGTGTCCAAATTTCATTTCTTCTTACATCAGCATAGTATTCCATCATATGTATATACTACATTTTTTTTATCCATTCAGAACACTTGGGTTGATTCCATCTTTTGGCAATTGTGAATCATGCCTCCTTGAACATCGGTGTACAAATGTCTGTTTGTGTCCTTATTTTCAGTTCTTCTGAATATATTCCTAGTAGAGGGATTGCCAGATCATATGGCAGTTCTGTATTTAGCTTCCTGAGGAACTTCCAAACTGTCTTCCACAGAGACTGCACCATTTTACATTCCCTCCAACAGTGAAGTAGTGTTCCTATTTCTCCACATCCTCTCCAGCACTTACTTTATTCTGTTATTTTAATAATGGCCATGTGGTGTGAGATGATATCTCGTTGTTTTGATTTGCATTTCTCTAATAGCTAGTGATAGTGAACATTTTTCATGTGCTTTTTTGCCATTTGTATTTCCTCTTTGGGAAATGACTATTTAAGTCTTTTGTTCATTTTTAAATTGGATTGCTTGCTCTTTTATTGTTTAGTTGTATGATCTCTTTATATAGCATGGAAATCAAGTCCTTATTGGATATGTGGTTTCCAAATATTTTCTCCCATTGAGTGGACTGCCTTTTCACCTTCTTGACAAAGATTTTTGAATCACAAATGTGTTTAAGTTTGAGGAGGTCCCATTTATCCAGTTTTTTCTTTCATTATGTTTTCGGTGTTAGGTTTAAGAATCCACCAACTACCATTAAGTCTTGAATATGTTTCCCTACATTTCCTTCTAGGAGTTTTATGGTTATTGCTTTTATATTTAGGTATTTCAAATATTTTGAGTTAATTTTTGTATAAGATGTGAAATAGGGGTCCTCTTTCTTTCTTTTGGATGTGGATATCCAGTTCTCCCAGCACCATTTGTTGAATAGACTGTTCTGGCCCAGCTGGGGGAGCTTGTTAGCCTTGTCAAAAATCACTTCAGGGAAACAGATGTGGCTCAAGCGATTGGCCTCCTGTCTACTATATAGGAGGTCCAGGGTTCAATTCCTGGGGCCTCCTGGTGAGTGGCAAGCTGTCTCGCATGGCTAGCTGGCCTGAGCGGTGAGCTGGCCCATGCGGAGTGCTGGCCTGCCCAGAATGCTGGCCGGTGTGGAGAGCTGGCGCAGCAAGATGATGCAACAAAAAGAGACACAGAGGAGAGACAATAAGAGATGCAGCAGACCGGGGAGCTGAGGTGGTGCAAGAGATTGAGCACCTCTCTCCCACCCTGGAAGGTCCCAGGATTGGTTCCCAGGGCTGCCTAAAGAGAAGACAAGCAGACACAGAAGAACAGACAGAGAACAGACAGCAAGTGCAAAACAACGAGGGGGTAAGAAGAGAAATAAATAAATACATCTTTTTAAAAAAATCACTTGACTACAGATGTGAGGGTCTATTTCTGAGTTCTTGATTTTATTCCATTGGTCAGTCTGTCTTTATGCGAGTCAGAGTCTATATGTCTATCTTTGTTTAGATACCATACTGTTTTAACCACTGTAGCTAGGTAATATAATTTAAAGTGAGAGTCCTCCAACTTCATTCTTCCTTTTTAAGGTGTTTCTGGCTATTTGGGGGCCCTTACTCTTCCAAATAAATTTGATAATTGTGTTTCCTATTTCTTTAAAAAAAGGCTGTTGAATTTTTATCAGGATTGCATAAAATCTGTACACCAATTTGGGTAGAATTAACATCTTAACGTTATTTAGTCTTCCAATCCATGAACACGGAATGTTCTTCCATTTATTTAGGTCATCTTTGATTTCTTTTAGCAATGCATTGTTGTTTTCTGAATACAAGTGCTTGGTTAAGTTTGTTCCTAAATGTTTGATTCTTTTAGTCACTATTGTAAATGGCATTTTTCCCCCCTGACTTCCTTCTCAGATACTGCATTACTTGTGTATAGGAACACTGCTGATTTTTGCATATTCATCTTTCATCCTGCTACTCTGCTGAACTTGTTTATTAGCTCTAGTAGCTTTGTAGTAGATTTTTGGGAATTTTTTAGGTATAGAATCATATCATCTGTGGAAAGTGAAATTTTACTTCTTCCTTTCCAATTTAGATTCCTTTTATTTTCTTGCCTGATTGCTCTAGCTAGAACCTCTAGCACTATTTTATTTTATTTTTATTATTATTATTATTTTAAAGATTTATTTATTTTATTACACATCTCCCCTTCCCCCCCCCGCTGCGGCGATGCGCCGAGACTGGTCACTGCGCAGGCGCGGCTTTCCCCGCTTGTGGGCGGCTTCTGCGTCTGTTCACGGCCGGCCTTCAGTTCGCGGGTGGCTGGCTGCACTCCATTCGCGGGCTGCCTGCCCTGCCCATGGCGGCTTTTGCCCTGTCCGTGGCAGTTTTTTGCCCTGCCCACGGCGGCTCCGGCCCGCCCATGGCAGCTTGCCATTATCAAGGCGGTCAGCCCGCTAGGAGAGGTCCCCGGGAACCGAACCCGGGGCCTCCCATGTGGTATGCCGGTGCCCTATCCACTGGGCTATCGAGCCGGCCCCTCTAGCACTATTTTAAACAACAATGGTGACAGTGGGCATCCTTGTCTTGTTCCCTATCTCAACAGAAAAGCTTTCAGTCTTTCCCCATTGAGTACAATGTTAGTTGTGGGTTTTTCATATATGCCTTTTATCATTTTGAGAACATTTCCTTCAATTCCTATCTTTTGGAGTATTTTTTTATCAATAAAAGTGTTGTATTTTGTCAAATGCCTTTTCTGCATCAATCAAGATGATCATGTGATTTTTCTTCTTTGACTTATTAATGTGGTATATTATACTGATTGATTTTTTCTTGTTTTGAACCACCCTTGCATGCCTTGTATAAAATTCACTTGATGATGATGAATAATTCTTTTAAAGTATTGTTGGATTCTATTAGTGAGAATTTTGTTGAGGATTTTGGCATCCATATTCATTAGGGAAATGGGTCTGTAATTATCTTTTTTTGTAATATCTTTATCTAGCTTTGGTATCAGGGTGATGTTAGCTTCATAGATTGAGTTTGGAAGTGTCCCTTCCTGTCCAGTTTTTTGGAAGAGTTTGAGTCAGATTGGTATTAAAATTTTTTGTATGCTTGGTAGAATTCACCTGTGAAGCCATCTGGTCCTGGGCTTTTCATTTTGGGGAGTTATTTGATGATTGTTTCAATCTCTTTACTTGTGAATGGTTTGTTGAGGTCTTCTATTTCTTCTAGGGCCAGTGTAGGTTGTTCATATGTTCATAGGAATGTTTCCATTTTATCTACTTGTCTGGTTTGTTGACATACAGTTGTTCATAGTATCCTATTATGATCTGTTTTATTTCTGTGGAGACAGTAATAATATCCCCATTTTCATTTTCTCTTTTATTTATTAGCATCTTCTCTCTTTTTTTCTTTTTCGGTCTAGCTAAGGGTTTGTCAATTTTGTTAATTTTCTCAAAGAACCAACTTTTGGTTTTGTTAATTCTCTCTGTTCTTTCTTTTGTTCTCAAATTCATTTGTTTCTGCTCTGACCTTTGTTATTTCATTCTTTCTCCTTGCTTTGAGGATAGTTTGCTGTTCTTTTTCTAGTTTCTCCAGTTCTGTAGTTATGTCATGGGTTTTAGATCTTTCTTTTTTAATGTAAGCATTGAGGGCTATAAATTTCCCTCTCAGCACTACCTTTGCTGCATCCTATAGGTTCTAAAATGTTGGGTTCTCATATTCTTTTTTCTTGAGTTATTTATTGATTTTTCTCACAATTTTGTCTTTGACCCACTGAGTATTTAATAGTGTGTTGTTTAATCTCCATATATTTGTGTATTTTCCCTTTTTGTGCCTGTTGTTGATTTCCAGCTTTATTCCGTTATGATCAGAGAAAGTGCTTTTCTGTAAATCCAATCTTTTTAAATTTATTGAGATCTGCTTTGTGACCCAACACTTGGTCTATCCTGGAGTAAGATCCCTGAGCACTTGAGAAGAATGTATATCCTGCTCTTTTGGGGTGCAATGTTCTGTATATGTATATTAGGTTTAGTTCATTCATCATATTATTTAAGCTCTCTGTCACTTTGTTTATCCTCTGTCCAGATATTCTATCCAATGATGAGAATGGTGTATTGACATCTCCAACAAATATTTTAGAGACATTTCTATGTTCTATCTGTTCTATTGTGGGTAGGGATGGAGCCACAGTTGTCCAACAATCTAGTCCGTGTAGGCTGAATGCACCTGCAGTTGCCTAGAGAGGCTGTTGAAACACTATCCCCCTGCTATTCTATTGGGGAATGTGGATGGACCCACAGGCACCCATCAGTCTTGTCCCTGTGGGCTGAAAGCACCTGTTTGGCCTGAGGAGTCTGAGGAAACACTGCCCCTCTCCTATTTATCAGGGGGGTGGGGATAGAGCCACAAGTGTCCAACAATCCAGTCTGTGTGCCCCTCAGTTACCCAGAGAGGCTGAGAAAAAACAGCCCATGCTCCTATCCTATCGGGAGGCAGGGATGGAGCCACAGGTGTGCAACTGTCCAGTCTGTGTGGGCTGAAAGCACCCTCAGTTGCCCAGAGAGGCTGGTGCAGGTCCCCTAGCTTCTTCCCTGATGGAGGTAGGTTTGGAGCCTAGGACAGGGCTGCAATCTGACCTAGGTGGAAAGAATCCAGTTCCTACTGTCAACTGTGATTTTTAGTCAGCCCTGTTTCCCCTCATGCTGGGGTTGGAGTTAAAATGGAGGCTACTGGCCTATTTTTGACTTGGACAGGTTCAAACTTTCACTGTTCTTAGGATTATATGTTAGCCAGCCAAATTTACTAATCAGTAGCTGGAGTTGGTGCCTGATTGTTTCTTCCTCCCCTGTTTTTGGGAAATAGAGCTCCCAACCTCAATCATAGAATAGCTCCCCAGGCAGCTTGCACTGCCAGTGGGGGATGGGCACCAGCCTTGGCAGCATGGAGTGCTCTACTCATGAATCTTCAGATGGGCAGTCTGCTCCTTCTGTTCTTCCAAGGATGTTGCAGGATGCTATTTTGGTCACCTGGGTCCCCCAAACAGGTGCTTTAGATAGCTCTGGGTGATTACTAACTGCCCATTAGGACAAGATGACTCATGGAGTTCCTTAATCTGCCACCAACTTGCCCCTCCTTCCCAGTCCCATCTTAATCAGGAAGTATTGTTTTCTCTTCTTTTTGCTATCACACTCATATTTTGTATCTCTTGTAACTTGCATTTTGCCTAAATTGCAGTTCTTTGTATAAGCATGTTTAATTGCTCGAAACCGATTGCTATCTCTTTGAGTAAAGGATGGCATTTTATTCACCTTCTGTGAACAGAATACAATGTAGTTGAGTCTTAACAGGTTCTAGGCTCTAAAATCAATATTTAAAGTTAAATTGCATATGGTCAAAATTATCCTGAAATGTCCCTAAATGAAATCCAGAAAACATTATACAGTACTTATGTGCCACATTAGAGGTAACATTCAGTTTCTCTAAAAAGTACAATACTGAAAGTTTGCCCTTTTGCATCACATCAACTCACTATTTATTCACTTCAGCACCAGATGAAGTAATTGGCTTGCATTAGAGGCTGTGTTGACTGAGAAAAATTCATGCATCTTTAAACACAAAAATCAAATACACCTTCATGAGATGTTCAGAGTATGAGAACCGAGAATGACTGAGGTAATTTTTTTTTCTTCCTTAAAATAGTTTTTGAAAAACTGGGTGGTCCAAAAATTCTATCACAAGTGTTTAGGTAAGTGCATATATGTTTGGACGAAAATTTAGTAGTTTAACTAATTTAAATCCAGGGTGATGGTCCTTATGTAATGTAGTGGTTAAGTTGAAGTTATAATTCAGTGAAGTGTTTGACTTATCAGGTTAACCTAGTGTGGTTAAAAGGGTGGACTTTTACTCCAATAGAACTGCATTCAAAGCTGTGCTCTGCTACTGATTGACTGTATGTCCTGAAGCATGAACTTAACTTTTCTGTGCATCAATTTCATTACAAACTAATTGAGGTTAGAAGTAGTATCTACCTGCATGAGCCTGAAATGAGATGTACAGGGTTTAGCACATAGTTAAAACAATTTTAAAAGTTGGTTTTGTTATTGTTATTATCCATTGCTCATTTACAAACAAATTATTTATAACTTAGCCTTCCTTGTTAGAACCAGAGTCTATGACTTCACTGACTTCAATTTATTTTTGAAAGATTGGCAGGACTTACTTTTTTTTCAATCTTTTTGAAAGGGCATTTACATGTGAAATGCTTGGTTATGTACTTGAATCAGGACTGAAACACTTGGCTGGTTGAAGTTGATTTGGGGAATGAGAAGAAGGGTTCCTCTCTGGAAGATGGAAGCTGGATTTCTGAATTGGGTCTTTCAGAAATAAGGGATTTCTTTGCCCATTTTCCATGAGTATACATTTTTCCTAGTAAATTGCCTTGAATCCAATACGTTTTAAGTAACTTCTCTCTCTTTTTTCATTACTTCTTTTAAATGTAGCTTTAAATAATCTTATTCTCCTTATATCCTTTTTGTTGGGAATTTGATCCTTAAGTATCTTCTTAATTATTTTCTTATCATGCTTACTAGTTTTAGAAACGTTTTTTGTCAGAAACTCTATGATTTTTCAAATATTATAAATACCTGTATGATTTTTTGGAAATTTAGCTTACATTTTTCTACTTACTCTGTCAAGCATTGGGCTCTTTGTTTTGCAAGCATTTTCTTACTGAATTCTCATGATTTTATTATAAGGTGGATTCTATTATTTTCTACTTTTTACAGGTGAGGAAACTGAGGCACAAAGAGGTTAAATAATTTGCCCAAGGTCCATCCTACTAAGTAGTGAAGATGGATTATGGACTCAGGCAGTTTGAGTACAGAGCTCATACTCAACTGCTACAGAAACATTAACTCACGTTCTTGGAGAGAAGGTTGCTGGTTTTTATAATTATTTGTTTATTTATTTAGCTTTGTTAGAGAAGTTGTGGGTTTACTGAACAATCATCCATAAATTCAGGATTCCCATATACTACCCTATTACTAACACTTTGCCTTGCTGTGGAACATTTGTTACAATTGATAGCACATTTTATAATTGTACTATTAACTATGGTTTAACTTAGCATTCACCTTAGTTCCATTGATTTTTTACAAATTTTTATTCTGTTACCATATAAACAATCTAACATTTCCCCTTTTAATCACATTCAGCTATAAATTTCAATGCTATTAATTACATTCACAGTGTTTTACTACCATCACCACCATCCATTATGAAAACATTTTCATCATTCCAAATTGGATCCTTGTACATTTTAAGCCTTCGTTTTTGTTTGACTGTTTTGTTTTTCCTTGCATGATGCCTTTATTCTCTTTCTATGTTTTACATTTATGCAATATTTTTCAGGAATTTCCTTCTTCCCTTTGAAATATATATTAATATTTCAGCATATGCTGCTTTTTCCTCCCTTTTCCTCACCTTATATTCCACATCTCTAACCTTCCATGCTATTAGCTCACTGCTGGAGATGTCCTTGGCCTCTAAGCCTCTGCCCTGTGACAGTCAAAGACTGACTCAGTTACTTTACTACTTCTGTCTTCCAAGGAGTCTGAACATTTTCAATTCATTTTCCTTTCAGTCAGTTCCAAGATGACACTTGTTTCTGCTAAGGCTATTTCCCCTCTGTAAACTGCTCTGCAGATTGTTCCTTGGTGCATTTGGGAAGAAGTTGCCAAGTTCTTTTTTGTGTGGATGCGTGTTTCCACAGTTCCTGGAAACTTGATAGTGGTTTTTGCTCCTGTTCTACATTCTTCTTCCTCAGGTTTCTGCCCCACCCTCCTACTGCACCTCTGTCATAATTTCTTCCTTCCCATTTGCTGTTCCACACCTGTTAACCTTTAGTACATCTTCTTCTTTGAAAGCTAAAATCTACTTCGACTTTCCACTGCTTTTTCCATTTTGGCAGGAGTTGTATTTTAATCAACTATGATATGTCATCCTATACAAACAAATGGCTACGACTTCTGGAAACTTAAGCAATTGAACTGTGATCTTATTTTTTTTCATGATCTACTTCATTTGCCTCTTTTATTCTTTCATTGTAATTGTGTTTTGCTGTCTCCCAAGAACCTCCTGATGTGGATGTGGTTTTACATAATTGTCACCATTTTGTGAAGTATAAGTGTTTATTGGTGCCATGATTGAGTGCATGAATCACATAAGTAATGCAGTGCAGTGAAAAGGTTATTGGATGCAGATCATGTCTACTTGTCTACTTAATTTTGACTTCTCCATAATGTCTCTGAGCTTAGCTTCTTTATTTGTAAAATGGCAGATTTATACCTAACTCCAAAAGTAAGGTTCATATGAGGTAATAAGCACACATATGTTTTACAAATTGGAAACAGCTACGCCATAGGTACATATTATTATTATATGGACTCTCCAAGCACAGAGCTAAAAATTTGTCAAGCAAGTAAAAATGTAAAGCAAAAACCAATGGAAAATCTGACAAGAGCAGTATAAGTTTTCATTTATTCAGAGTTTTCAATTGAGCATCAGGAGTTTTCCTAAAATATTGAAATCTGTACGTTTGTTTGTTTATTTATTTATTTATTTATTTATTTTAAAGATACTTCGGTTACATAAATGTTACACAAAAATTTTAGGGGTGCCTTGGGTTTTAATAAAAGAATGTTTTTAGGTACTCTTGTGACTATTTGAGTGTGTTATGGGGATGATCCAAACTTGATCTGCAAATATTACCTGTGTGGGTAGTTCACAGTTTCCTTCTATGATGGGATGAGTATGACAGTGAATCACAGAAAAAAACACAGATTGGTCTTATGTGGACATGTAGAAATGTGTTATTATGGATGAAGTCCCACCTGGGAATCTTTATTTCCTTCTAGAAGGAGCCATCACACTACCACAGGAAAAGTGATTCAGGATTTTATATCTAGCCACATGCGCAATTATATAAGTGGTTCATTGGTGTTTTAAACTTTAAAGTCACCATGTTGCAAACTAACATATAGAATCACTGAAAACAATATTTAAATGCCTTATTATCCTATTTTTATCCCTTCTGGCAATTATGAATTACTTTACCCAGGTCATGATTTAATGAGGGCAATCTCTGTATCAACAAAATTTGGAGGATAAAGCTAAAATTTCAGTTGTTATGAAAATGGAGTTTGAATAGTTGACATGATTTTAATATTACCTTATTGTGCTATTGGTTGCATTATTTTGCAGAAGACGGGTAATTCTCCCTGCGGCTTGTATCTTTTACATACAGGCAGCGTGGTCTCAGCTGTTTCCTAGGCTAGTCCCTTCCTCCATCTCAGATTAATTGCTTCTCATGTTTTTACTTCCCTTCCTAGTTTTAGGGTTGCCTTTTCTGCTTTATTGCAATTATTCCCCATAAACCTCTCCTCCTGGTACCAGGTTAATTTTTTTCTTCGGAATTATTTATATCTTTTGCCTGTTTGTAGATAGATTCTTTGTCCATCAACTTGTTACTCAGCCAGGCTGTGTTTGTACAGTGCTTTTAATCTTTCATCGTAAATCATCTTTCTCTGCATTTTAATCATTCTTCTCTCATGTCTCTGAACTCCTTCCAGCTTTGCTGCCCCTTTTGGATAATGAGGTGCCCAGGTATGCACACCCAGATCCTGTCTGGAGGGTTCCATTACCTCTAGTGCTGCTGTGATGCTTTCTTGTTTCCTGAGGTATTCATTAGAGATGATGCTGTCTCTGCCTGGCAGTGAGTCAAAAGCAGGGAGCATCACCCCTTTCACCTGCAACTTCCTAATCCTTCTTCCAGTGTGGAATCTCAGTAGCCCCCTACCCAACTCCTTTCCCTCTCTGTCTCTCTTACTCTCTTCTCTCTGTCTCTCATTTTCTTAACCTCTTCCTTTCACTATGGCTTGGCCTCCCTTGTTCTTTATTGTTTCTAGTTTACTTATCCTGCCTGACTCATGATCTAATTTCATCTACTTATTTCTCTTTTTCACCCTTTTTCTTGATCTTGCCCAGTTTCTTCCTGGTCCCACAATTCACACTTGGCGTTAATAACAATTTTGCTATTCTTATTGCAAATTGATCCATCTCCCAACCATATTGATTTCTTTCCACACCTCCATGAGGTGTCTAACATCTTACCTTTTTTTTTTCTTTCATAAAATTGGTCAGTAGTTTGGCATTGTGCTGTTAGGCTTGAAAACTCAATTTTGCTCAAAGTTGCTAAAAAAAAATGGAGCTATAAATTCTTGTTAATACTGTTGTTTGCAACTTAGTAAATAATACTTAGTTTAGTTCTTTTATTCCTTAAATTTTACAAATTTGGGAATATAGATATAATAGCTATAATGGCTCTGAAATAGTAACAGATTACACTGTTATCTGTTATATTTCTGAAACACTAGTGGTCTTTCTTTCTTCCTCCCCTCCCTTATTTCTTCCTTTCTCGCTTGCTTCTTTCCCGACACCTTACAGTTATTGATATCCTACTGTCTTCAAGACAGTTTAAGGAAAGAAGCCAGGACCTATATTCTAAGCCCTGCTTTCAAAGTGATTAGCTGTCCAGCTACATCTAATCATTTATATTCTGTCCTTTGTGTTCTCATACATAACAAGAGTGGGATGCAACAATATTATGATTAAGTTAGAATAGAACAGCATTTTCTTCACAAATTAGAGGAATATTGAGAGATAAATCCCAAGTAAAAGTTTTGGTACTGATTTAGGAGGACCTTGAAAACTTCAAGTTTGTCTTTCTAGTATATGAAACAACTAATGGTTCGGCATGCCTACCAAATTAATTTTATCAAAATACTTTCAGAGGTGTGAGTGGGACATACGTATGAATGGAGGATTGAAGTGAGGGAGGCTGGAAAAGGAGGTAGGAAAATATTGTAATAGTCCAAGAATTAGGTAATAAAGACAGTTAAGGATTGGAGCTTGGGGGAACTTGGAAGTCTGGCTCTATAGATTTTGAGATCATCTTTAAAATCAGTGGTTGGTAAAAAATGTTTAGACTGAGTATTACCTCTGGGAATGCTTTTGTAGTTAATACAAGTCCTGTGCACTTAATTTGCTGAAAGAGAATATGGAATATTTTGAGATGGAGGCCTGGTAGCTGCAATTATAACAATCCTCTTGGTTGATTCAAATACTTACAACTGGTTATGAAATATTTAGATAAAAGAGCAGTCAAGGTCAAAATATGTGAATGTTAGGGTCTAGGCTGAGTAGGAAAAGAAGGAACACCCAAGTGGAATTAATGTACTAGGAGAGTAGGATCCTGAAGAGGATAATTGGTGGCTGAGATGAGGGTAAAGATAGGGATGAGGTTAGCAAAGGAGGGCTACACAATACACATAGTTGATGGGAAGGGTTGAAAGAAGTTAAAGTAAAGAATTTGTGAAAGAGCTAGGACTTCTGAGCTTCTGTTCTTTGTGGAGTAGAAAAAATTCTGAGTGATGCTGGAAATTGGTGTGCTTTGGGTGGCTAAAGTTGAAAGCTGTGGACTGAATATTACTGGGTAGAGCAGCTACATCCCTGGATAGCAGAGTTTTTGTTGTTTTATTTTGATTCCCCCCAAATAAAGGTGATACATGTACAACTGTAAATTGATGCTTTTTTAATTTATTTATGTCTTTAAAAAAGTGACATTAAAAGGTAAATAGAAAGTTATCTTGGGAAAAGATGCAAAAGAATCAAACATCGGAGTATTAGTGTAAGCACGGTTTAGACAACATACATAGAGTATGTTTAGGGGTCAAATTGTGGACAGAAGAGTACACAGCGTTCATTGGGGAGCTTCTTAGAGATACCCAATTGGTAACTTATTTATAGAAGTATCTTTCCAGGAACTTAGTGTCTCTTGGAGTAATGAATTAAAAATCTCTCTATTAATACTTTGAAAATAACCAGAATTCATCATCCAACTTACCTTCATTACATTGTACAAGTATTTTAAAAATTAACACAAAAATTGCTACCTTGTTTGAAATATAACAAAATTATATTTAGTTACTACCACATTTTAGGATTTACTTTCTTTACCGACCCAAGCAAGTAAAAATGCATTTTTAACCTAATGAAATGAAGTAGCCTTAAAATCTAGATCTATTTTTCTAAAAATCTGACTAAAAAGGTAGACTTGTGTCAGGGATAGTGAGACTTTTTATATTTCAAAGTGGCATTTATTCCTGAAACACGACAGCCTCTCTACACAGTGACCCACTGTGTTTATCTTTATAAAGATTAAAGTAAACCATTATGTGGACTCACTTCCATTTGAGCACTGTAAGTGCCAAGTATTAAAGGCATCATTATTCCTAACAAAATGCATTTAGAACCATGGCTTTTTGTGATGGATTTCATGTGGGAATTTCCGTGAAGTGTTTTTAGACTGAGATATTTACATGGCATAACTATTTTCCTCTATTATCTGTTATGCTAATGATTTTCTTGATAGACAGATTTATCCTGTTTATAAAGAGATGTCTGTTTCCTAACCTTCTGCTAACTATCTGTATTAGTGAGCCAAAGGGGTGCCTTTTCAAATTACCAAGAATTGGTTGGTTTTTATAAAGGGTATTTATTTGGGGTAGAAGCTTACAGTTACCAGGCCACAAAGCATAAGTTTCTTCCCTCACCGAAGTCTATTGCCACATGTTGGAGCAAGACAGCTGCCGACGTTTGCCAGGGTTCAGTCTTCTTGGCTTCCTCTCTTCCTAGGGCTGCATTTCTCTCCAGGCTTAGCTCCTGTTTCCTCCACGAGGCCAGCTGTAGACTATCAGGTGAACGGCTCACTTCTCCTCTCCCGGGGCCTTCTCTCCAACATCAAAACTCCAACATCAAAACTGCTTCTCAAAAACTGTTTCTCAAATCTGCTTCTCAAATCTGCTCCCTCTGTCCTTTGCCTTGCCTTTTATATTCAATTCTCTCACCCACCAAGGGGTGGGGCTCAACGCCCTACTGACATGGCCCAGTCAATGCCCTAATCACAACTTAATTGTGCCCAAATTAGCAGATCAGTTTATAAGCATTAGTCAATATTGATTTTTGTAATTCATAATTACATCAAATGTACTCTGTATTGAAAGAATATGGATGACAGAGGTGATGGCTTTGTGGAGAGAGGTAAGCAGCATGTAAGCGGGTGGAATTTGCTCATAATTGATATGCATTCTTAAACATTTTCAATATTAAGTTGCAATGTAGTCAAGAACATAGATCTTTAAAAGAGACTTATCTTTTCAAGAAAGTCATTTTGAAGCCTTGGAATCTGAAAATCAAATTAATCTTTTAAGTTGGTAAAATCTAGCTCTACCATTGTATGACACATATAAAAGTTGGAAATTGCTTTTATTATCTTAATGATTAGTTATTTTATGGCATAATGTGTTATATAAATATACGGATACCTTAATTTGTCTACATATAACATTTCTAAGCAAATGCATAATATATAAGAAATTGATTAAAATTACCGATCCTCTTCAGAAGAAAAACTAAATTGGATTAATCCAGATAAATTTAGACTTAAAAGCACATCAGCTAAAATGAAGAGAACTGCATTAAGTACGATTTGTCATACTGTTTATTCATATTTTCAATTGTTCAGCATTAAATTGTTGTTGTTAAGGCACCTCTGCTTTTGTGAGTTTACTTGTTGTGCTATGATAGGTGCAAACAGTACTCTGATGTTATGAGCCGACTTGTGTCTTCCAAAAAAAGACATGTTTACATCCTAACCCCCAGTACTGTGAATGTGCCCTTATTTGGAAATAGAGTCTTTGAAGATGTGGATAGTTAAGATGAGGCTAAACTGGATTGGTTTGAGCCTTAATCTAATAGTTCTCTGTCCTTAAAGGAAGTAGAAATTTGGGCATACTGATAGACAGTGGGAAAAAACCCATGTGAAAATGGAGGAGACGAGACAGAAATTGGAGTGATATATCTACATGCCAAGGAACACCAAGCATTGCCAGTGACTGTCAAAAGCTAGGAAGAGGCAAGGGGGTATTTTCCTCTACAGGTTTCACAGGAAGCATTGCCCTGCCATCATCTTGATTTGAGACTTATAGCCTCCAGAACAGTGAAATAATAAATTTCTGTTGTTTTAAGCCACCTGCTTTGTGGTACCTTGTATGGAAACTCCAAGAACCTAAGACACCGCCTAATAGTTTAATAGTTTTGTATTCTGTTGAAGAGCTAACTTGCATTAGAAACAGATATCTAAAATAAAATTAAACATTCATATTTGCAAATATTATACTCCTAGAACGTAAAAATAATTATTTTAAACTTTCCAAAATAATAAATATTTCAGTCTCTGAACATATAAATGAATCATTTACAAGATACTTTTATTTAACCCCATCATTAGATCCCCTTGCTTATTTGCCTTTAACTAAAGATTTATGTTTGCTTGCCTGTAACTCCCTTATTGAAAATACATTAAATTTCAGTGTATCTGAGTGGTATTAGGGATTTCGCATGTGCCCATGGAAAATGACCCATCAGGGAGATTAATACTAAGACCATAGCCTCAAAAGCATTAAGTTCTAATGGACAAGTTAACCAGCCGCCGAGTGATTTGGTCCACAATAGGAGATATATTTTGTTAATTATTATCTCTTAGCAATGTATTTTTAAATTATAAGAGAAAATAAAAGTGTTTAAATCCTGCTGAAGTGTTTTGGGGTGAAGTGTGTTGATAGCCACATCTTACTTTGAAAAGCATTTTGAAAAAATCAGATGAATCGATGGGTAGATATGTGGTAGAGCAAATAAAGACAGAGGTTAATTGTGGCATCCAGGTGTGGGTACATGGGTGTTTGTTGTACAATTCTTTCAGCTTATGTATACATTTAAAAATTTTATAACAATATGTTAGAAAATACTTGCATTATAAAAAAATTATTACATCATTTTTAAAGCAGTCATCTGATAAAACATGAAGTGAGATGCCAGTAATAACATGACACAATTCTTTATAAGTAGAAAGACAAGCTATGCTGTATTTTAAAAGAAAAGTATATTTTTAAAAAGTAAATATGAGGCTTACCTAAATTCTGTTCAGGTTTATGAATATTAAAAAAAAGAGTTTCACCCTTTGCTTTAGATTATGTCTTCAAACCTTATTATTTTTTTACAGTTGTCTATTATTTAAGACTGACCTAAAATTATCACCTTAGTTGTATTCTACTCAATGAACTTATTCAGTTTTATGGTTCTCCCTGGTACACTTACAAAGTGTACTTTTTACTGTACTTCTAGTTCCCTATAAACCAAGAAACAATCTGTACTACTGTATTTCGAATCATTGCCATTCAGACCATTACTTCATTTGCAATAAAATCACAAATAAAATGTGCAAGCGCATTTCATAGTTTCTCATTTCTAAAGTGTTAGTAAGTAAAGGGAGTAGAGAGAGTAGGCAGACCCCCCACAGGCAGGGTCTGTGTGAAGTTTAGTGCAATTCCAAGTGTGCACCTCCCTACCCATTCCCCAGGTGCTCTCTTCCATTGTAACTTCCATGTTTTGTTCTACCTTTTTGAAAAATAAAATATTTAAATATTAAATTAAATCAACCATTATATGTTTTTAACAGCTGAGCTTTAATTAACATATCTCAAAAAAAAAACATATTTCCAAGTTAGTCCTAAGAAAATGGGTTAGGGAGGGAGTTTAAAGCGTAGAACAATTTCTCAGTTCATCAGGCACAGGTGAGATGGCAGCTTGGAGACTTGGCAGCTGGGAGCAAAGAGGGAGACTCTGTACCCTGTAAAGAGGAACAAGATAAGGGTCTCCTTGGGCTGAGGTGATAGAAGGAGAGGAGACGGTCCCCATGACTGTTTGCCAGGGCTGGCACTCTTTGGATAAGCTGTGTCCATACATCAGATGATCTTTTTAGATATGATCAGTCACTCCCAGAAGACTTGGAATAAAAAAGGTGATTGAATCTCAGCTACACAACTAGATGGAAAGCACTGTAAAACAACTGTACATGTTCAAATCTCATTCTTTTATCTCAGTACTTTCTGTGTTTCTCAGTCCAGTTCTATTAAATACTTCTCAGGGTTTATAGTATCATATTCTGTGATTCGTGACTGTGTATGCTGCCATCATCATTCTTGGAGCAAGTATTACTTGTGTGTTTTTAGGAAAGAAATGTTATCAGCACCTATTAGGAAATTTTAAATTTTGATAGTATTTTAAGAGTTAGATTAGGGGCCAGCTGTATAACCCAGTGGATAGGGTGCCAGTATACCACATGGGAGGCCCTGGGTTCGGTTCCCGGGGACCTCTCCTAGCAGGCAGACCGCCTTGAGAAGGGCAAGCTGCCATGGGCAGGCAGAGCCACCGTGGGCAGGGCAAAAAGCTGCCACGGACAGGGCAAAGCCGCCATGGGCAGGGCAGGGCACCCGCGAACGGAGCGCAGCCAGCCACCCGCGAACTGAAGCAGAGCCGGCCATGAATAGAAGCAGAAGCCACCCACAAGTGGGGCAAAGCCGCCTGCGCAGTGACCAGTCTCGGCGCGTCGCTGCAAAGGGGGGAGACAAAGCGGACGTAGAGGAACACAGGAATGGACACACAGCAAGAGCAAGCAGAAAGGGGGGGGGGGATATGTAATAAAAGAAAAAATAAATCTTAAAAACAAAAGAGTTAGATTAAATGATTTTCGTAAGTTTCTAACTATATTTTTTATTCAGATAGTAGGAATTTGAGAGAACAAACCCTGGAACTTTATATTCAGAAAGACTTTTTTTTAATAGTCCTTATGAGAGGGATTGTGCTGAGAGGAAGGTTTATATCTTCCTGTGTGTATCCTAACTGCAAATAAGCCCTGAGCTGCTCCAAAGCAGGTGCATTGAACTAACTTTCCATTTTATTTCATTCCCCTCAAAACCCAGTTAAATATATAAACATTGTTTCCTTTTAAAAACAAATATCTTCTAGAAATGTATATTTACTCTCAGCTGAGGAACTTAGTGCTTTATTAAAATTCAAATATGAGAGTCTTCAGATTATGTTATCCCTTTCCTACATGATAAACACTGTGTACTATCAATATCCCAACAAAGGTTCAGACCAAAAGGCTAAAGCAAATTATATTAAGGTGAATAGTCAAGAATACAAAATTCATTTCTAAATGAAAATAGAAACAGAAGATATAATAGCCATGAGCTCTTCTTTACCTACCTCAGGCAGTGTTAATATTGATCATTGAACTTTTATCAATGGTGGTAACTAATTTTTTTCTGACTTTCTTATGATTTTGAAGTCAAATTTTGACTTTTTCATTTTCCCACCTATTCATTTTTAACCCTAATTACCTACAACCTAGTTTGTAGATAAAATTTCAATGCAATTAAATAGATTAAGTCGTTATAATCTGTGGCTGGATGTGGCTGTGGAAAAAATGGAGCTGTCTTTAGTAGTAGTGATAATTTGTTTAATTTTTATTAATTGACTGAAATCACTTATCAACTAAGATATAGTATGGATATGAGAGAATGAAACCGGAACTAGCACAAGGCAGGGTGTCATGCCTGGGGCATTGTGCAAACTCTCAGCAGAAAAACTCCTGAAAATCGGTGGAGAGAATTTGGAGACAGTTGGTAATATGAATGAAGGCTGTTTAGAGGTTATGGGAAGGGCACGTTACCTATGTTATAGCCAGAATTGACTCTGGCTATTTCATACCCAAGTAGAAGAGCAGAATTCTGATATTGTGATGTACCATAGCTAGGTAAGTGGGAAATTAAGAGAAGGAAATAATATGTAAATAGTAAGATACTAGAAGAAAAACTAATTTATTTATTTTGGTTGGATGTAATTCTGTTCCCTAAATGTCAGAAATATGAGTGTGTATGGGTATCTGTGTAAACATTCTACATGTATATATATATATGTATGTATGTATATTTATACGTATTTATGTTTGTATGTCTGTATATCCAGATATTGCCGCTAAACTGATTGTGGTTTTATATTCTCCAGTATTGATGTCAAATGCTTTCTAGCTAGGTAACTATTAGCAAGCCTATAAATAAAGATATATTTACCTATAATTTGAACCATGGGTAACTAGATAGATGGACAAAAATTCTAGCTCTGTGACTGGATGTGTGAGCCAATGTTAACATTGTGGTGGACAACCAGATGCTGACCCTAGTTTCTGGAAGAAGGAACCATGTTTTCCTGGCTCATTCACTTCATCCTGATTGCTATTCCAAAGTTCTTTCTTTTGGACTTTCTGTTCCTGAAGTTTTTACCCTGACTTGTCCATGCTAAATATGCTACCCCTCTGAGCACCCACACAGATTTGCAACATTCTTTTGTAGCCTGCTTCCGTTCACTTGACTCCACTGCCATAAATCATCAAAAAGTATCTGGAAATTTTACTGTGCATTTTTCCACAAATCTATACTTGTAAACATATACAAGACTGATTCTTATATCCCATTCCTCTGTTTCTTTTACTTTTGATATCTGCCTCTAAGCTAATTTTTTTAAAATTTTGAAAATATAACTAATTCCTTCCCCCCCAATACAATAGTATGCTGTCTTAATTGCACAACTGTTGGGTAAAGGCTTTTCTATAAAGTACTATGCAGATATAAGTTTTGCATTCAAGTCATCAGAAACATCTTCCCTTTGAAAATACCTTATAAGTTCATTCCCAAAATACATTCCCTCCATGTTGGGTTTTATTTTGTTTTCTATTTAAAATACTCTTGCAGTTTAATCAGTAAGAAGATGTGATTCCTCATAATTTCCTGTTCCTTTTATGGAGTTCTTATCCATAAGTTGTATTTTCAGTACTCCAAGTCTCCAGCCAAGTAGCTCTTGAATGACAAGTTTTCATTTTGCCAAACAAATAAAAATTTGATTCCCTTTAAATTAAAAACAAGCAATAGAAATAGCATTAAACATGTCGATTTCTTATATCATTGTTTTATTTATGGATTTTTCTTTTGTTTATATACTCCAAAAAAAGTAAAACATTAAAGGCAACTCTTTAATATGCTGTTCAGCCTATCATATCTGTGTCAATACTTTACAATATGCAATTTGGCTTAATTAATTCGTTGTTTCTTTCATTCTACAAAGTAAATTGTTCATGTCTTAGATGCGAAGGATTATGCCAGATTGGAAGTAAAATAAAGGATGAAAACAAAAATCTCTGACCCCATAATTCCTATACTCAAATGGAATCATTCCAAGGAGATTAAAAGATTTTTGTATTGCTGTCATTTATATTCAAATATTCAAAGCCCTTGAAACCCTCCTAATGCAGTTTCTGGGATTATATTTTTCCTCCTTACCTTATACATAAATAAAATCAAACCAAACTAAACACTAATAAAAGCCCAACTAGAACTGTATAAATTACCCAGCTGTTCCATGATTTCTTTCCAGAACTTATATCCCTTAGTTAAGTACAGTGGCTGACAAAGCCAAGTTGATTTGTAATGACATTTACACCCATCTTCAAAATATTAATTGACAGACTAGTATTAACATAGGAATTCATACTAAGTCCTAATCAAATCCTTGAAAAAATTATTATATATTTTCCATTAATTGGATATTTCAAATTGGAGGTGGGTGTGCAGGGCAGATAAAAACAAATACAGCTTTAATTTTGGGGTCTAGGCTGAATTTACGGTATTGGATATATAGGCTAGTTCCTAATGAAAAAAGTTTGTGTGAAAAATGCTTCTTCACAGATATTCTGGTGGTTGTATATGATGCTGTCAGTTTTGTATCACATGAAATATAAAGTAAAAACTATATCTCCTTGCTGGGAAATCCTTTCCCCTTACCTCACAGCAGAATATGGTTTCTACTTCTGGGGGAAAGATGAAGGGTATGGATATAAACATTTTAACCAGATTTCAAAGGTAGCTTCAAGTTCACCTATTTTTAATTTTAATTAATTTAAATTTAAAAGGTGATACTCAATTCAGTTATTGGAAAACTTTTCATTTTATTTGGAAAAATTTGAGTGTATCAATCTGCGTTTTCGGTGGTAAATTTTGTGAATCTAAATACAGATCAAATATTTCCAATTAAAATTTAGCACGCATGTAGAAAAATTATGTATGTGTAAAATGTGCACCTGAATTCAAAGTTGTAGTTTGAAAAAAAATCTAAAATATCTGTGTTAGTCAGCCAAAGGGGTGCCTTTGCAAATATACCAATAATTGGTTGGTCTTTATAAAGGGTATTTATTTGGGGTAGAAGCTTACAGTTACCAGGCCACAAAGTATAAGTTTCTTCCCTCACCAAAGTCCACGTGTTGGAACAAGACAGCCGCCAACGTTTGCCAGGGTTCAGGCTTTTTGGGTTCCTCTTTTCCCAGGGCTGCAGCTGTAGGCTATCAGGCGAACGGCTCACTTGTCTTCTCCTGGGGTGTCCTCTCCAACATCAGAACTGCTTCTCAAATCTTTTGCCTTGCCTTTTATACTTGAGACTACACCCAGCGAGGGGTGCGGCTCAACGCCCGTGGCCCAGTTAATGCCCTAATCATAACCCAGTCATGCCCAGATGAACAGATCAGTTTACAAGCATGATTCAATATCGATTTTTGGAATTCATAATTACATCAAACTGTAACAATACCTGATTAGTAATTTTATATTGATTGCATGCTAAAATGGTAATACTTTTGATATATTGGGGTAAATAAAAATATATTATTAAATTAATTTCATATGTTCCTTTTTACTTTACTTATGTGACTACAAAAATTTAAAGTTACTCATTTTAAATGGACAAATGGAATATATAGTTTTATGTTATTCTTATCTTTTACCACCTTGAAATGACTGTAATGATAATAAACAATTCAAACATTTAAATTAGACTTTATAAGTCAGTCATTGTGCTAATCACTTCACTCATATGATTTGATTATACATGTGTTCACCCTATCAGATCATTTTTGGTAAAAGGCATAAAATGGTCATGACTGTTATATGGCAGATACACGTGATCATTCTGGTCAATAGGTAAGATGACCTTATTGGAAATAATTTTGCCATATGGGTAAAGGTATGAGAGAGAAGGTTTTTGAAAAGAGGAGGTAAAGTTCAGCAGGTTATATGAGATAGACTTGTCTAAGATGATATGGTTCCTAGTTAAGGTAACAATGTCTTAGAATTTGGCATCTTCAGAGAAAGTCTTTTTAAATCATGGGTATGGCTCAAGAGAAAAATATTTAGGAAAAAATGTATAAGATGGGTTATATTTATTTTGAAAAAGTATCACCCAGCCAAAAAGAGAGAAGGTTATTACATTGCTTGTCTGGGAATCTTTCTAGTGAGAAAGCAAAGGGAGCCATAAAATTAAAGAAAATATTGACAGGGTTTTTCAGACACTAAGAAATGCCATTCCTTTTCCTTCCTCTTATGAAGACCCTTTTTCTGGGATTTCTGAAATAAAACAAACATCAAAAGCCTTTATTCTTCTTTCTAAAACTTATCTGCATCCTGCTCTCTTGAGATCCATGACAGTTGCAAAGTGGGGAAAATGTCTTATTTCCATGGAGAATGATTAAATAAAAATAGGTCCACCATGAGATAGTTAGATTCCTCATTTCCCTTATGTAGGATGTGTCTTTTATAGATAAATTATGACTTCTTCAGAAAGTTTTTATTATGGATTTTTATTATGTAATTTCATGTCTAGAGAAATAAATTTTGACTTTTAAAACAGTAAAATTATTTGGGAATTAACCCTAGCTCATACTGAAGTTTTATGAAACGGAGCACTTTCTGAACATTTTTCTAGGTATTTTTTATTAAAAAAATCTATTGTTAAAGAAGTGACTTTTCAAGGTGGTAAGTAAGTAATTTCAAAATTGGAGGAGAAACACCCAGCAAATTGTCCTTTTTAGTGATGTTGACATATTTTTGGCAAAAATGCTAATATACCAACTAAAATGCACTGCCAGGTTTCATATAGTTCACAGAAACATATATTTTTGTTTTGTTGTTTTGTTTTGGTGGATGTTAAACTTAAATAGAAAATTAGCATAGTACACACTGAGGGATGTGTATGTGGGGGGTTGTGGGAGGGGGGGGGGTGGCATATAGGTACTCCTGGAATCTCTGTGTAACATTTATGTAATCAGTGTATCCTAAAAATATATATATAGATATATAAAAAATAAATTAAAAATTAAAAAAAAGAAAATTAGCATATTAAAGCATTGCTTAAAGGCATGGGTTTTTTTGTTTGTTTGTTTCTTTCTTTCTTTGTTTTTACTCCTTTCCTATTCCCTTTCTTTGAGAGCAAAGTACATGGTGCACGTCATAAATTAATACTAAGAAATCCAAATTCACCCCAATGTGACGAATTTATAAACGAGGCCCTTGTTTATTCTGTGTGTGGCCACTTTGGGTCTTAGTAGGAGTTACACTGACCGCCTTTTCCCGGATTTATGGGACTTGGCAAAAACCTTGAGAAAACAGAGCCCCGCTTCTCTCGATAGAAAACATTATTAGATACTAAGGAAACATTAATTTAGGTTAAATAGTACTACTCAGCTCATAGGAGCACACTCTTATTTAAAGTTCACTCTAGTGGATGAAATAATTTGTGGGGAAAAATTTCTTCACATAGACCACAAAAAAAGAAGTTACATTTCAGTAATTGTTAAGACTTTGTTCTTAGACCACCTTTGTGCTCATTCATGCTGGGAAGAGCATGCTGTCCTTCTCCCACTGGAGAATGATCAAGAGGACACTCAATCTTTTTAAAAGCAGCCCAGAATCTCCAATAGCACAATGATTAATTTTCTCTGGATTCCAACAAAAGCTTAGAGAAGTGGGCATATTGTGCAGTTAACACAGGTTTTCAAATAATTTATTAACTCTCTGACAGCATTAAAGTTGCTGAAGATGTTGAAACATTTTTTTCAGGATAACTTGAACCTAGCCTTACTCAACAAGTCAATATCAAGAAAAAAAGACAAGGAGGTCATGTATTTTCTATATTTAAAAAAAGACTTAGGGAGGTAACAGCCAGATACAGTGTCATAGCAAATTGATCCTGATTAGAATGAACCAGCGCAAAGAAGAGTTTTGGAACAATCGGGGAAATTTTGGTATTGACTGGGTAGTAAACACAATGAAAATGTATTAACAGGCAAAGTGGAGATGATTAACTTAAAAATAGGCTACAAAATAGGACATTTGATGTAATATTGTGGTAAAATTATTTATTTGATTGAAAACTATGGAGGAATAAACTATATTTTAACAGTGATCATCTTTGGGTTGAGGGTGGTTAGGGATATGTGTGATTTTATTTTCTTCTGCTTATCTTTCATTTTTAACATTGTACAGCATACACGTGTTAGTTTTATAACAATCAGAATGTATTATTGATACAAAATTAACCAGCAGTAAAATTTGTGAGAGCATGTGAATAACCCTGCTAGCTTGTTCAAATGATATGCAATATGGTTTTCTTGATAGTAAGATTTCATACTTAATTTAAATTGTGCCATTTTTTAAAATTATATATCCCCCCCCTTGCTGCTTGTTCTTGCTGTGTTCATTTTTGCTTTTTTATGCATTCTTCTGTGTCTGCTTGTCTCCCCCTACTGCGGCATCCTGCCGAGTCAGCTCACCGCGCGGCGGCTTGCCTGCACACGGCGGCTTGCCTTGTTTGTGGTGGCTTGCCTTCTTGAGGTAGTCTGCCTCCTCGAGGAGGCCCTGGGAACCGAACCCAGGGCCTCCCATGTGGTAAACCGGAGCCCTACCAATTGAGCTACAGCCAGTTCCCTAAATTGTGCCATTTTTAAGGTAACACAAAAATGCTATGCTCCAAATAATTGAGAGTTTTTCAGACTCCTCTCTGTCCCATCCCTAGTCATGTTATGCATTAATTCATTCAACATTAAGGCATTCCTTCAGGAAAAGTAGCAGAAACTTGTATGAAATGGATTATGCTCTCAATAAGGACTCCTTGGGCAGCAGAAGGAGTTAATACTGTCTTCATGGCTTGCAGATAAATAAATAATATATGACAGAATCTGGGTTGCATGAGGTATATATTTGGAATAAGACCTCTGTCTCTTAAGAGTGCTGCTTTAACATATTGGACAAAACTGTGTGCTGATGGCTGAAGGGATATAGCGAAGAATATCTCAACTTTTTTTTTTTAATGTAAGTGATCCTGCACACATTAGGACAATATTCAACTTAACATCTTCTCTTTCCCCTTCATTTAAAGGTGAAGGAACTGAAAATCAAAAAGACAGAATAATTTGCCAACAGTCACCCTGATATTTTTAAAAAACTTTTTAATTGAAGTTTATCATACTTGACAGGGGAGATACTATGATCACCCTGGTAATTTTGAGCAAAGCTTAAACCAGAACACAACTTTCACGTTACCTATCATAGAACCTTTTTCACTCTGTTACACTAAAGGTTTTGCATATCTAAGGATGAGAAGAATTATGGCAATTTTATTTAATAAAGCAATATGCATTAGAGAAAATCATGTTGAGATTATAATTGAAAACTTGGTGTTACTGATTTCTCTTGAATGACCAATTTTTCCCTTTAAAAAGTCAATAACAATTATTTTAATCACATTAGATCAATTATTTTAAATTGAGTAAAATGGAATATTTTTCTCCTTATGTTTATAAGCATTATATTTATAAATGCTGTCATATAAACTCAATTTTACTAATATTTTAGTAAATAATATTTTTATGTATATATTTTTAAATTATAGGACACTTATTAACAGTAGCCTGTAGTGATACATTAATATTCTTAATTAATTCGATCATACAAAGACTTGTTTTGCTAACTTCTACTTCTGCTTTGCTAATGGTTTAACTGAAGAGAGTTTTGACCTTTGTTTGTGGAGGCAAAAGGTCCTGACTAAGTGTGTTTGTTGATGTTTTTGTGTAATAGAAATAGTTTAGTCTGCAAATGTACTGTAGCTTGTAATATTCATTATTTGTCTCATTCTTTGATAAAAATAGAATGCACATGATGGTGTAGCCACAAAATATGCAATAATACTATAATATTTCATCAATTTTAAGATGCATACTTTTTTGTATTTTATTATCTCTGCTAACATGCAATTTGGCAAAATTAATTTCTTAATGATAGCTAAAATAATGATGCATATTAGATTAAATAAGGTACAATGAATAATAATACTAATGATGTTAATAATGTTACCCTCCAGGCCTGACTGCCATCCTCACCTCCCGACATTGATTCAACTGCCTTCTCAGTGTAGAGATCTAGTAGCCAAATTTATCATATGCAGAACCAAATCTTGACCTTCACAAAACCTCCTCCTGAGCACTCTCTTTCTCTCAAGTCCCGTATCCAATCTCCTGATTGATGGGGTTAGCTCCATCATCAAAATATATGGTAGATAGAATTATGTACCTCAATTTAAACATGTTCTTAATCTACATTCCTGTGTATATGAACCCATTGTAAATAGGATCTCCTAAAGTTGTTATTTAAAATTAAGGTGTGCCCCAACTGAATGTGGTTGGGTCTTGATCCAGAATACTGGAGGCTTTATAAAGAGAAAGGAACTGGAAACCAGAATGAGAGAGCCACATGGAGGAGATGAAGTAAATGGAACCCAGAAGAGAAAGGAGAGGATGTTGCCATGTGCCTCAAGGCCAGGGTACAAGCCAAGGAACCCCAAAGGTCACCAGCAGACAGCACCAGAATGTTACAGACTTGGGGAAGAAAGTATTGCCTTGCTGACGCCTTGACTTTGGACTTCTCTTAGCATCAAAACTGTGAGCAAATAAAATGCTTGTGGCTTAAACCAAACCAGTCTGTGGATTTTATGATAGCATCTTTGGAAAACTAAGAAAGAACACATCCAGAATCTGACCACCCCTGTTTGACACCTCTACTGCCAAAACTCGGTATTTCTTCCACTGAATATATACCTTCTTCAAATCTTTGCTCAAATTTAAATTTTAACTGAAACCTTCTCTAAGCACCCTCTTTAAATGCCCAACCAGAGACATTCTCTATCCTCTTCTTTTTCATAATTTATTCCATCGTACTTGTCACGACCGGTTTTATATGTTCTATTTATTTGATTCTCTTACACCCTGCCCCCAAGAGTCCCTGACACATGGTAGATGTTCAATAAATATTAGTTGAATGAATTTAAAACTATCAGCATTACCACCATAGAAAATATTCACCATTGCATCTCTCCCTGCCTCTCTACCTGTTTTTCTTCCTTTCTTCCTAACTTCCTCCATTCATTCCACCCTTTCAGCAAACATATTATTTGGCCTGTGTTTCAGACCTATGGCTCATGAAACAAGTAGGCTTTATGAAAGCTTGCTTCCAAAGTTTATGGCATCTGTTTATGCAAAGCAATTTGTTGATTATATATGTTCATATTAGAGTTCAACAGATTTCTGCCCAAATAGGAATTATAATATAGCAAATTGTTATATATTTTGTCAACTATTTTATTAAGGAATTGGCTATTCTGCTTACAAAAGTAAATTAAATAGCAATGACTACCTAGTAAGTTCTAGAAAAATGTAAAAATATTTCCCTGAGAAAAAAATATAATCAAAATTTCCTTCAATTCTTGAACTTCTAAAGCTTCCAAAGAAATTCTGAATACCTTCTGTGAAAATGGAAAATATTTGCAGTAAACTGCTTAGTATTAAAAACAATAATAATGTTTGCATTTTTCAAAGCTTTATAGAATCAATATCTATTTGAAAAGTAGTTTTTCCACATTTGAGGCATTCTTATTTAGAGCTATTATGGTGCTTCACTCCTAACTCACAAGAGCTCTTGAATGATTATGTCTATGGTACATTTTGCTTTTCTTGAGTACACCTTATACTTTGATATTACTCTGAAACATTTTAGCAAAATCATAGTCAACTCTATACCTAACATATGTCAGGGATATGGGGCAGGATCTAAAAATAAATATTAGCATTGTTTATAGAGGTATTTTGTTTCAAATTCTTTGTAATTGGATTTTTTTTTTTTAATTTTGAGAAATTGAAGACACTTCGATATGACTGGATCTGAAATATTAAGTGCTTAGATTTAGAAGAGACTTTGGAGTTCCAATAGTTCCAGCTTCCTTGTTTTAAAGAAAACAATAAATCCTAGAAAGGTCACATAGATTATCTGAGGAAAAAAAGCTTGCTGGTGGCAGAACCTGACCTCAAACTCATATCTGGAATCCACGTTGATATTGATATTGCTTTATTTTTTATTTTACCATGATGTTTTCCATTAAAACCATTCCATCATCCCAAAAGCTGTTTGCTTGTTAAGGTTGCTATTAAAAAAGGAGGAAAAATTCTAAGAGGGTGAAAATGAAATTTCTTACATTGCCCTCTGTGTGAAGATCCTGCTGATTGTACTGCATATGGTTTAAAGTAATAAAATCATTCTAAGAACATGAGCCTTACCATCTGGTCTAGTATTAGTTTCTCATATAGTCCAATGCATTCCACTTGAATTTGCATATTTAATACATATTCTATATGTATATAATGCAGATACTCTAACTTAATATCCTGTGTATAAATAAATGAACAGGAAATGGAAAATGTTATAAATAACTATGGTATATTAAAGTCAGGGCATGTATGGTTATTGTGTATCCTAATTTTTATGATAAGTAGTTATCCCAAGCCAACTCATAAAATAATTGTATGATGTACATTTATTTTCACTGCATAGATTTATACTGCAGTTATCATGCTCACAGATAAAACATGCATCTTCTGTCAGCTATGAAATGAAGTCATAGTCCCTATTTACCTATTCTTTCTTTATTAACTTCTAATCAATTTCATATTGACTAACATTATCAGGCTTTCAATTCATATTTATTAGCAGCTCATTAACTAGTACATTAACAGTGTCATTGTTTTTGTAGTTGCCTATAGGAGAACATGCCTGTGAAACTCCATAATAAAGCAACCAAACAAACAAATAAACAAACAAAAACTCTAGGTTGAAATTAAGACAATGACATAGAGCACTGTTGATAATATGGTGCTGAAATGTGCTTGGCCAAGAGAGCTAGAATTTATGTATAATATGTATAATATATATAACATAAGCTGCCAATTCTTATCTTCTAATCACATGAAAAAAGATATTAAAACTTTCAAACTTCTAATAATTTTAGAGCATTCTTAATTTTTATTTTTTAAAATAGTTTTATTATGAAATATATAAAAAAGAAGATATAAAACATGTGGTTTAAAGACTATTAATAAAATAAGCCTCCATGTTTTCTTGTTAAAAAGAGAGCCCAAAATATAGAGCTTAAACAAGACGCAAGTTTATTTCTGTCTTGCAAAAGTGCAGATGTAGGTGACAGTCCAAAGGTGGCTCCGTTCTGGACGCAGGTTTTTTCTGGCTTGTTGGTCTGAGTCCCTCAGAGAATTTCCCTCAGCTGCATTGTCATGGCTGGTTCCCCAGCACTTCGTCCATTTTTCAGTCTGAAGAAAGGGAGTGGAGGCAAGCTGTTTATTTTAAAGATGTATCGAGTGCATTACACACATCATTTGATGTTGTTGAGAATTTACTGGTTCTGTCTTACCAGCTGTGAGAGAAGATGGGAAATGTAGCTTCATGTGTCTGGCTAACATTCAAGGCAGGGTGGTTTCTTCTTTAGTAGGGAAATTGATACCGGGAACACACCCATATGCCTATTCCTGCCATAAGTTATACTTTCTTGAACAGATACTCTTTTTTAAGGAAAACACTATTTATAAAGGTAAAAGCAAATTTTTTCTTTCAATATAGATTTTCAATCAAATGACACCTTACTAAAATTCACAGAAGTTGTTTTGTGGATATACACGTAAATCATATCCATAATTTGTGGATACCTTGTCTGAACTGTGATTTTGGTTTGTTTTAGGTTTGACTATAAACTCATTGGAAAACTTTTGGGAAACCAATTCACTTAAGGGTTTATTTTAAAATAAAATCATTCAATTGATGGATAACCATCTTTTAGAAATGGCTATCAGAATGGAGGTAAAAAATCATTCAGACATCTGAGAAACAAAAATTATTTTCTGTTTTTCATGAAGCATTAGCCTATCTAACACTGAAATTTCTTATAATAATTATTATAATTTCTTAGGTTTTCCATTACAAATTTACATGTGTTTTCCATGTGATTAGAGAATATAATTTATTTCTCTTAGAAAATACATAGAAACTTGTAACCCCAAAATTGATTTAGTGTTTAATGAGTCAGGAGAACAGTATTTGGATTATATATTTTCTTCTCCTAATTGGTTGAGTTCTTATTCATTTGATAAATATTTACTATAATTTTACTTTGACCATATACAAACACATTGGACTGTAAATTAATGTACAGAAAAAGTTTCTACAGAAATTGTGATTAGAGATTGAACCTTTTATTCCATGATTTATTTAGAAATGCTTTTGAGATGAGAGTGTATCTGGGAAAGCAGGGCATCATGTACAGGGAGAAGGAAATGAACCTGACTTGAATGGCATGTGTTAATAGACCATCTCTTGACTGGATCAGAGAGTCTGCCTTGAGGAACAGGGAAAGAGAGGAGATTCGGGAGTTAAAGAGGGAATTTGGATGCCAACCTTGAGAATTTATATTTTTAATTCAGGATAGCATTATGAAAGGACAACTTTAAGGAAACAATTCTGGAAGCTTCAGGCATTCCCAAGATTGCAGTCTAGAGACAGAGTTCAGAATAACGATTGTGTTAAACAAGGCATTCAGTCACAGCAACTGGGGGGGCAGGGGGAAGTGACATTAGTGGCCTTGATAATGTGGTAGCAAAAATCAATCCTAGAGATAAAATAACATGCTAATTACTAAAAGTCATCATTGACACTTTTGACAAACTTGTTTGTTAAAGGACAGATATTCCCTCTGCCCTCTCCTCTGTGCATGTGTCTGTATAACTTCTCTATTTAAAAATGAGAAATTACAATAGATCTGAAAGCATGCTTTCTGATATCTGACTGTCCACTAGATAAGATCCAAGACTGTCCACCAGATAAGATCAAGCAGAGATCCCTGAGAAAGTAAAATTGAATTAAGTCTAAAAAGTTAATCTCTTTGAAAAAAGTTAGACCTAAGTAAATTGTCTATTGATCTTTTATATAAATTTATGTGCACTGTATTTTACTGTAACTACATAATATCCCTGTTAGTTTGGTTGGTATCTATCAACACACTAAATTTACATAAAAGAACCATGAGACTCTGAGTGGTTTATTAAATTCCCAAGGTGCTTTGTATGAGGCAAAACCAGGATTTCATTCCAGGTATTTAGACCCTTAACTCAATGTTCTTTCCACTATAGTGTGCTACATCCTTGCTTGAGTTCTGTTTGTATCATGTTTTAAAGAATAACTGGACGAATTTTAAAAATCAGATTTTAATAACTCAAGCACACGACAATAAAAGTATGTAAATAGAAATAGTTGTCATTTCCTTTCCCTATTGGTGCAGATTCTATTTTTAGCAGCAATAAAGCATAGTTTACCTTCCTAAGGTTAGTGCTGTTACCTTTTTTTTTTTTGGATTTGAAGTAAAAATATATTAAAGACAGGGGAGCAGATGTGGCTCAAGCTGTTGAGCGCCTTCTTCCCACATGGGAGGTCCAGGTTTCAGTTTCCCGTGCCTCCTAAAAATGAAAAAACAAACAACAAGCAAACAAATGTAAAAAAAACAACAACTCAGGGGAGCTGATGTGGCTCCGTGGTTGAGCGCCAGCTTCTCACATACAAGGTCTCAGGTTCATTGCCTGGCCCTGGTACTTAAAAAAAAAAAATATATATATATATATATATATATATATATATATATATATGACAATTGTGAACAGGTAATCTTGAAATAGATTTGTAGATTGTACTGCTTTTTCCAAAAATATGTTTATTAACAAATTGAACTAGATAGATGATATATAAGTAGGTAGGTAGATATTATTTGCTTGTTTTAAATGAATCAAATTTGAAAAATCAAAATTGCATGACTACTTAATACTGATGCTTTTCATTGTCCCTGGCAGTTGGCTCTTTTTGAGTGAATAAGTAAAATAGTACACAAGGTCACTATTTAAAGAACTTTTAATTTTATGAAATATAAGAGTTTTATTGAAAGATATGCCTGAAAAGCTGATTTTTTTGAAGTGCCAACTATAAAAAGATATCTTTTTCCCATTGTTCTATAATCAAGAATTTTTTGTTCTTCTTTCACATTCCAAAAGACATATGCGCACTACTACAAGTGAACTTCACATTCTTTCTTGCCTGAGATAGCAATAATCTTTACATCTCTATTTTTTTTCTCTAAGTAGCTTGCATAGTTTACCATTTAGATACTGCCCTCCATCCTTCTTTTTTAATAAGGATATCCATTTACTTAGCAAAAGTTCTATGCTATGAATGTTCTTGGAATGTAGGAATTTAGGGAGAGGATGAATGCTTAATTCTTAAATATGTGCTTAAATTATTCTGCTTATGCTCAACTTCATGCTTTGTCTTTTGGCTAAAACTCAGAGACTGAGAAAGGTGAAGGGAAAAGGTGATATTACAAAAAGAATAAAATTAAAATATCATTTTGTTATGCTAACGATTTCCTCACTGAGACAATGGGGAAGGGTTTGAAACTTCACAAAACATCCCAAATCCTTAACTGAGCATTTGTTCACTTTAAAATCACAAGTGCCCGCAGGGTTCATTGGCAGACCACACCCACCTGGGTGGATGGATGGGGCTGTCTTTTATCTATAAAAAAGGATACTCTTCATAATGGCTATTATTTATTCACATACTGTGTGAATATTTTATTTCAAATCCAATAACAAAATATACATTTTTCCCCTGAATTTTGTAGAAAATTTTATCTAGAAAGTGGTAAAATTGGGATTCATACCCAAGTTTACCTGACTCCAAAATCCAAAGTTTTGAGGGGCGGATGCAGCTCGAATGGTTGGGCATCTGTCTTCCATATGGAGGGACCTGGGTTTGATATCTGGGACCTCCCAGGAAAATAAAGAAAAATATAGAAGGCGCGTGGGCCACTAGGCCCCGCCAAGCCACGCAGCAAGGTGATGATGTAACGGGAGAAAGACATAAGGGAGAGTGATATAACAAGAGAAAGACATAAGGGAGAGACAAGATAAGATGTGCCGAAAAAAAACAGGAACTGGGTGGTGCAGGTGGCAGGACGCCTCTCTTCCACATCAGAGGTGCCCAGGATCGAATCCCAGTGAAGACAGGAGGAGAAGGATGAGAAGAGAGGGCAGGAAACAGATACAGAGAATTGCCCAGCAAATGGACACAAAACAGCAAATGGGGGTGGGGGTGGGACTAAAATAGATAAAGTAAGTAAATAAATAAATCTTTTTAAAAAATTACAAAGTTTTCCATTATATCATGTCCTCTTTGTACACACAGAGGTCTTCTGTGATATTCTGAAATGACGGTTGGGGAAAGCATGATTCTGAAAACTCTTGGAAAAGTTAATCTAGCATGTCCCTTAGCCACTCAGTCATTCCTCATAGTTTTCTTTGGGTGCAAAACTTTTTATAGCAGCCATGGATTATTCTTGTTTGGTCCCCAATCTCCCATGTGTTTCTGGGACTTTTGAGGCTGCACAAGGTTTTGGAGTATCCATGATATCATATACAGGGTATAATGATAACGTATAGAGATTTTAGCTGCTTCACCCCATACATCATAGAAGTGGGTTAGTGAAAGAAAGAGGAGGGACTTTACTGCTTCTTTCATTTATTCAGTAAACATATGCTCATGTCCTACTCTGCAAGGCGCTCTGCTATGTTTTGGGAATAAAAGGGTGATTATACTAGACATCATCTCTACCCTTATATAGTTTATATGTCTCTATCAGTGGAGAACACATGTTCTAGAAGGTACAACTGCAAAATCACGTGAGAGGTAGGGAGTGGCCCAGAGATCATTTGGAAATATTTTTATTTTTATTTATTTATTTATTTTTAAGATTTATTTATTTTATTACATATCTCCCCTTCCCCCCGCTGCGGCGACGCGCCAAGAGTGGTCACTGCGCAGGCGTGGCTTTCCCCGCTTGTGGGCGGTCTCTGTGTCCGTTCACAGCCGGCACTTGATTCAGTTCGCGGGTGGCTGGCTGCGCTCCATCCGCGGGCGACCTGCCCTGCCCGTGGCGGCTCTTGCCCTGTCCGTGGCAGCTTCTTGCCCTGCCCACGGCGGCTCCGGCCCACCCATGGCGGCTTGCCATTCTCAAGGCGGTCTGCCCGCTAGGAGAGGTCCCCGGGAACCGAACCCGGGGCCTCCCATGTGGTATGCCGGTGCCC
>PVKH010000284.1:0-24195 GCA_004027955.1 Chaetophractus vellerosus
AACATTGTACTGGAGGTTCTAGCTAGGATAATGAGGCAATAAAATAAAATAAAAGGTATCCAGATTGAAAAGGAAGAAGTAGGGGCCGGCTCGATAGCCCAGTGGATAGGGCGCCGGTATACCACATGGGAGGCCCCGGGTTCGATTCCCGGGGACCTCTCCTAGCGGGCAGACCGCCTTGAGAATGGCAAGCTGCCATGGGCGGGCCGGAGCTGCCGTGGGCAGGGCAAGAAGCTGCCACGGACATGGCAAGAGCCGCCACGGGCAGGGCAGGTCGCCCACGGATGGAGCGCAGCCAGCCACCCGTGAACTGAAAGCCGGCCGTGAATGGAAGCAGAAGCCGCCCACAAGCGGGGAAAGCCGCGCCTGCGCAGTGACCACTCTCGGCGCGTCGCCGCAGCGGGGGGAAGGGGAGATATGTAATAAAATAAATAAATCTTTAAAAAAAAAAAAAAAAGAAAAGGAAGAAGTAAAACGCTATTCAACATGATATGGTCTGGTTTTGTACACACAAAAAAAAATCCCTAGTGAATCCACTAATAAAACTATTGGAACAATAACCAAGTTCAGCAAGGTTGCAGGATACAAAAGCAATATACAAAAATCAATTGTACTTCCTATATACAATAAACATATATACTTGCAATAAACAACCCAAAAGTGAAATTAACAACACATAGCTATTTATAATAGTATCAAAAAGAATAATAAACTACTCAGGAATAAATTTGACAAATGAAGTACAAAAATGCTCTCAAAACTACAAAACATTAATGAAAGAAATTAAAGACCAAAATAAATGGAGAGTCTGTGTTCATGGTTCAGAAGATATAATATTCTTACGAAAGCAATACTCCTCAAATTGACCTACAGATTCAACACAATTCTCATCAAAATTTCAACTGGCTTCTTTGCAGAAATTGACAAGCTGATCCCAACTTACATGAAGTGCAAGGGACCCAGAAGAGCTAAAACAATTTTGAAAAAGAAGTTAGACAACTCACACACCCCACTCTCAGAAAACTTACTGCAAAGTTACAATAATCAAGACAGTGTGGTGCTGTTATAAGGGCATATGTATATGTATATGGGAGTCTAGAAATAAGCCCTCACATTTACAATCAATTGATTTTAGATGTCAAGACAATTCAATGGGAAAAGAATAGTCTTTTCAACAAATGGTGCTCGGACAACTAGATATCCACATGCAAAATAAATGGACCCTTACTTCACGTCATAGCCAAATATTAAGTCAAAATGGATAAAAGACCTAAATGTAAGAGCTAAAATTATGAAACTTTCAGAAGAAAACAGGTGTAAATCTCTGTGGCCTTGGATTAGACAATGGTTTCTCAGATATAACACCGAAAACACAAACAATAACAAAAAGATAAATTGGACTTCATTATGGAAAAAGAAAATGAAAAAACTTTTGTGTTGCAAAGGACACTATTAAAAAAAAAGTGAAAACTCAACCCACAGAATAGGAAACATTATTTGAAAATCATATATCTGATAAGGGACTTGCAGCTAGAATAAAGAATGCTTACAACTCAATGATAAAAGACAAATAACAACTAAAAATGGGCAAACGATCTAATATTTCTCCCAAGAAGATATATAAAATAGCCAGTAAATACATGAAAAGATGCTCAACACAAAGCAAATCCAAAATGAGATACTATTTGACAACCATTAGGATGGCTATATTCAAAATAATAAGCGTTGGTAAGGTTGTGGGGAAGCTGGGATCCTAATACACTGCTGGTGGGAATGTAAAATGGTGCAGCTACTGTGGCAAACATTCTAGCAGTTCTTCAAAAGGTTAAACATAGAGTTATCATATGACTCAGCAATTCCACTCTGAGATTAAGATCTAAGAGAAATGAATACAAAGAAATGAATGCAAAAACGTATACACTACCTGTTCATAGTAGTATTATTCATAACAGCCAAATCCTGGAAACAACCCATCAGTCCATGATAAACCACAAAATGTGGTTTATCCATGCAATGTAATATTATTTGGTGATAAAAAATGTGGTACCAACAGATGCTACAACCTGGATGAACCTTGAAAACATTATGCTAAGTGAAAGAAGCCAGTTACCAAGGACGGCATATTGTATGATTCCCTTTATATAAAATGTCCAGAATAGGCAAATCTACAGGGACAGAAAGTAGATTCATGGTTGACAGAGGATGGGGATATGGGGAATGGGGAGTGACTGCTAACAGACATGGGTTTTTTGGTTTCTTCTGGGGGGGAGGGCTGATGAAAATGTTCTAAAATTGAGTTGCTGATGGTTTTGCAACTCTAAACTATAAACCACTGAACTGTACACTTTTCATAAATGAATTGTTTCGTATGTGAATTATATCTCAATAAAGCTGTTATTTACCAAAAAAACACAATAATTGTTCAATTTTGTTGGTCCCAGAGTTCTCCTGAATCCTGCTTTTTTAAATCATTTGTGACAGAGGAAAAAAATATTAAACACACACACAGTTCAAGTAGATCGTAAAAGGGAGCCTTTATCTGTTGAGTAGCATGATGGAAGAATGCAAATGCATCTATGCAGCTTCAGGAGATAACAGATGCTTGGGAAGGCCAGAAAGAGGCAAAGACACAGTGTGAAGAGAAAGAATAGTTATGTCTAGATTGAGCTGATTTGAATTTTGGTAAAATAATTAAGATATATAAACACAATTTTATGTAATTCTTGTCTTATTTCCTTTCTTGAAATATTCAGTAAAACCCCATTCTCACTTATTGCTATTCTGTGGGACCATTTTGGGGGTCTGTCTGCAAGGTGGATGTCAGGCAAAGGGAGGTCAATAACCTCAGTAATACTGGTCTAGCTTTCCTTTTTGAGAGGGGTAATTAGAAATCCTTTTTTGTTTGTTCATTTCTTGAGGTTAAAGATTACTGCCCTTGCCCCCAAAATTATTTCTGATTCTCTACTTCTCAGCACTTAGGCTTAATGCTGCAAATATTCTGCAACTTGTTTTCCTTTTTCACAGTTAGGCTTTTGAGAATTATCCCTGATTATACATGCCTATGGTACATTGACTTTTCACTGCCCTGTATATCCCATTGTATGACTAAAGCACAGTTTATTTTTTTCCATTCTCCTCTTCCAAGTTTTTACTAAGGCAAACAAGGCTACAATAAAATTCTTGTCCATTTCTGATTTTCCCATGGACTTGTGTTTCTACAGGGCATAAACCTAGCAAAGGAATTGCCTGGTCATAAGGATACACAGTTTTAAATTCATGAGGTAGCGTCACATTGCTGTCCAAAGTGGTTGTATAAATTTATACTCTTCCCATAATGTTTGAGAGTTCCCTTTGCTCCAATACTCACTCATACTGAAGGGTAGCATTATTAAAGGCCCTCATTGAGGTGTGCGTCTCAGTCCTAATTCTCCTTCTCCCTAAACTGGTATTAAATTCAAGCTCTATATTATTAAAAGCAATTAATACCCCAAAGCAGATACAGTATCACCCCTGGAGTTCACTTTTCTTATTGTCAGTTCTTTCTTCATTTCTGGCCCAAGGCAATTTCCCTTCCTTTCTTAGCAGTTCAGCCATGCATTTGTAAGGATGCTAGTTATAATTTATTGTGCAATTCTTGGTGTTTGTAGCTGCAGGATTTTCAAATGGACTATATTTCCAGACTCTTAAATCTCTGACAATGTTTTCAGCACCTGACCAATCTTTAAAACACTTCCAGATGTTGGACACCATAAAGAAAATAAGTGAAATCAAATTAGCAACTACAATGAGCTATTACACTCTTTTTTTGCATGTATTCTTATTCATTAGTCACTATTACACTACAGCATAGTATAACAGTTAAAAGTACAGACTTTAGAAAGCCAGATGGCCTGGGTATGAATGCCAACTCTGTTAATTACTAGCTGTGTGACCTTCAGCAAGTTACTTTATTTCTCTGTGCCTCAGTTTCGTAATCTGTAATATGAAGATGATCATAATAGTATCTACTCTGCACGGCTAGTGTAAGGATTAAATGAATTACTATTTATAAAGGCTGCTTAGAATTGTGCCTAGTGCACAGTATATGTTATATAATCATTTGTTAAATAAATAAAATGGGATATGATACTTGCACACTAGACATACATTTTTGTATGGCCTAATAACAATCTTTCCTTCAATCCATAGCATGAAAATCTAAAGTTGACAGCATCATAACATTTCCTTTCAAATCCAATGATAAATGGCTTTACCTAAATATGATTCTGCACCCCCAAATATAAGTGAAATAGTTAATGTCCTCTGTGGAAGACACACAGGGATAGAATTCCCCAGCAGTTATAAAGACCTGACACCAAAGATGGTAAGAGATGAAAGGGGGAAACATGGATAGATATGAGGAAGACAGACAAAGAAATGCAGACAGATTCTTCTTCCCAACCTGGGAAATGGCTGGGGAGTGACAAGACTCCCCCAGAGTGTCTCTTCCCTCTGTTCTTTCTCTCCATGCTCTCTGAGCTCCAGCCACCCAACTCACTGTTCTCCAAAAATGCCCTTCCCTTTCTTACCTCTGGGCCTTAGTCCACACTGTCCCATCATCTGAATAATCTTCAACGTCCACCTGTCAAACCACTATTGATATTTTAGTGTCCAGTTTAAGTGCCACTTTCTCCTTGAACCTTTTTCTGGTTCCCATAAACAGGCATTGTCTCTTTCATTAAAACTACTCATAGCACTTCTAAAATTTGCATTTTTTCCCTGATGGTGGGGTCACTGAAATTCTCTACCCTTTCTGATTTTACACTTTAAGGAAAAGGATGCTTTCATATGGGCCTCTCTCTTCAGCGTTTTTGGTCTCAAGAGGGAATCTGGCTAAAATAGCGCAAAAAGCTTTCTCTTGGTGTAGACAATTTGCATGTCTGAGGGTGCCCAAGCATGAGAAACCCATGTCTCGGGAACTCTGGCCCTTCCCAAGAATGAACCACTGGGAAAAAATCCATATGGCACTGCTTATTCTGCTATATGTCATCTATTATGGTTATCATCTTACCATCCCATTTATGCCATACACACAACATAATATTTTGTAATTAGTAGGCATTGTCTCTGTCACTACACCTCTCTGGACCTGCATTTTGTTAACTATAAAATGAGACAATTTGACTGTAATTTTAATTTAGTAATTTCAACTTGGGTGTTATGGTATTATCTGGGGGTCAATGAATTTACTTCTTGGGTTCAAGCATGTTTTCTGGTGTAACAATAGCCTCAAGGCTCCATTTTTCCTACTCCTATATTCTGGGAGAAGATACGACCTCTCATGCCACAGTTAAATAATTTCTGGACTTCAGAAAAGCCAGAACAAGGGTCAGTAAATGATCTAAATCCAAATTTTATTGGAACACAGCCATGCCTGTCCATTTCTGTACTGCAGTACTTTGGCAAAGTTGAGTAATTGCAAAAGAGACCAAATGACCCACAAAACCTAAAATATTTACTGTCTAGCCCTTGACAGAAAAAGTTTTCCAACACTATCCTAGAAAGATCCCCTTTGATTTCTCTAATTTCTTATCTCCGTTATCTCTATAACTTCCTAGCACTCCACTGACATTGTTTTTGCTAAGGTAACCAAAGAGCTCCTAATTGACAAACCTAACAAATATCTCTAAGTCGTTTCAGGAAACATATTTATAAAAGATAGAAGATTGATCAGTTTAGTTCTAGAAAGAGACAAAAGGTTAACAGAAAGCCAAATTCTATGATAAAAGAATTTTAGAGATGGGGAAGAGCACTGCTAGCAGAGTCAATGGCAAAAGGAAAAAAAATGTCATGGGCACAAGAAATAAATGGTTAAGTATGAGAACTGCTGGGATCTCAGTTTGAGTCTATGAAGGGAATGCAAGGGAGAATGGCAGTAAATTACTCAAGAAATATGTGTTAGGGATAGAGCACAGAAACCATTAAACGTCGAGGTAAGAGGTTTAGGGTTTTTTGCAGGCAGTGGGATGGAATTGATGTTTCTGAGCCAGAGGTAACCTGCACAGGGCTGTATTTTATAGAAATCAATCCTTCAACAATTTATGTGCCTGACATAAGTTTGTTAGATATATACAGAACAAAATAAAGCAAGTTTTACAAGACACTTCCAACTTCTGAATAAATTCAATAACCCATCAAGTTTTCCCCATTCTTATTTGTGTATTTTTCTTATTTCCACTCTTCTTGGGTATATTCCTTTAGGACAGAGAGCCCAAAAATATATCACTGAGTTTTCTTATACATACACATGCTACACTGAAAAATGTACATTGCCTCACTTAAACTGATAGTTAAAACTTTCTAGCTAATAGGCTTAACTTTTCCATAGCAATTTCAATGAGAATATTATACTTTATGATATGAATTTGAGCTAGAGGGATGAATTTTCTCAATAAACAGTCATCTGATAAAATTAACTCCACTGTATTATCAGTTTATCTATTTAAAAGTCAAATAGCTTCATAAGGCTTAAAATGAATAAAGAGCTGTCTCTCTATACTTTCCTCACTCGAGTTGACTCTCCACAGGAAATGACATTCAAGTTATTTTCTTCTGATATTTACCATTATATTCCTAAGTTATAACACATAGTATTATTTCTCGTTTTTCATTATCAATATATTTACTTAATGCAATGTAAGATGAGAATTTAATTCTCTTATATATACCTCCTTTTATTCACCAAATACATAACATTTTTGGTTAATATTCATTTTGACATTAATATTACCACATAATAATCCAAAACTAACCCGTGTGCTTATTAATGAAGGAAGCATTTCCTTGTATAACTTTTATCAATGCTTCTTGTTAGTTTAATTCATTTCCTATGTACCTTCCACTAATTCATGACCAGACTCCCTCCCATTAGTATAAATAACACTCCCGACAGCGTGTTCAAAAGCAGCTGGTAAATGTGATTTTTTGTTTCTTAGAACAATCCTTCTAGAACTCATGAATACACTTGCACAAATTTTGAAAATATGCTTCCTGGGTCTGCTTCTCAACCCTCATGCTAGACTCCCTTCTCCGTCTTCTCAAGAATTAACTCCCCTCAAGTTAGGGGACGTAGGTAACAGGAGACCTATTTTTCCATTTTTGGTTTACCAGTTCATTTTGGCTGAGTACCTTCCAATCATTCCCAAGAAAGGGTTCATGGAAGAGAAAATTGAGATTTTTGTGACTACTAAAATGTTCTATTCTAACCTTACCACTTGACTGACTGACCATACAATCTTAGATTGGAAATAATTCTCTCCAAGTCTATCATCTTCTGTCAACAGTGTGCAGTTGGGAAGAGGTATGGCATCCTGATCCCGTCTTTGTAAACAACTTTTTTTTCCCTCTTGAAGCTTTCCAGATCATCTTTTTATCCCTAGTGTTCTGAAATTTTCTCGAAGGTGGTAATTTTTGTCCTAGTCACTATGTAAGGCACCAAGGCCTTTCAATCTCAAAAAGAACATCCTTCCATTGTAGGGAATTTTCTTCTATTATTTCATTGATAATTTCCTCTGCTACACATTCTCAATTCTCACTGTCTCAAATGCCACTTAGTTGATGCTGGATCTCCTTACCTAATTAATTCTATCATTTTATCTTTTTTCTTCTATTTTTCATCTCTTTGTATTTTGGGGTGATTTCCTCAACCTAAGCTTCCCATCCTCCTGTTGTTTTCATGTGTATTTAGTAGGAGGGTATACTATTAAAGAACTTTAATAGGTATTTTATTTATAATGTTTTATTTTTATTTTTTTGAATGCAGTGTTTTCACTTCTCCTTGAAGATATGGGTTATGCTATTTTATTTTTTCAAAATTTTATTATAAAATTTTAAAACACACAGCAAAATTTAAAGAATTTTAGAGAAAATACCAATATACCCACTGCCAAGATTCTAGCATTAATATTTTACTAAACTTACTTTTTCAAGTCTTTATTCATATATTGATACATTGCATTTTTTATTCATTTTAAAGTAAATTGCAGGGATGTATACTTCCCTAGGCACTTCAGTCTATATGTCATTAACAAAAGCTCAATATTTAAGTTTCTTGTTTTGAAGTAAAATATAGGTGCAATTAAATGGACAGTTCTGAAAATGCACACTAGTGTAATCCAATACCTATCATTATAGAACATTACAATCACCCTATAAGACTCTTCATATCCTTTTACAATCACCAACCCCAATCCCACTCAAAACACATACACACACACACACACACACACAGAGAGAGTTCATATTTTATCCCACCACAGAATGGTTTTCCCTGTTTTAGAACTTCATAAAGATAAAACAGTATTTATTTACCCTTCCATGCCTAACTTCTTTTGCTGATAATATTGTTTCTGAGATTCATTCACATTGTGCATGTCTTTAGTTGATTCTTTCTTATTGCATTGTATGAATATGCCACAATTTGTTTATCCACTCTAATATTAAAGGATCCCTAGGTCATTTCCCACTTTGAACTTTTATGAATAAAGCTGATCTGAATATTCTTGTGCAAGTCTTTTGTGTACATGTTTTCATTTCTCAAGTAAATATCTAGAAATGGAATTGGTGGATCCTAGGTTAGTGTATATTTAGTTTCGCAAAACTGCTGGATAGTTTTCCAAAATAGTTGTACCATTTTACACTTCCACCAACAATGTGTGAGAGTTAAGGCTGCTGCACAAAATATTTGGTATGATATTTTTCTAACTTTAGCCATTCTGGAATGTGGGTTTGTGTATAGTGGGATCTCAAAGTACTCTTAATTTGCATTTCCCTGATAAATAATGATATTGAACAGTTTTTCATGTGCCTGTTGATGTGTCTATTCCATTTTTGCCTAATTTTATTGGGCTGTCTTTTATTATTGAATTGTAGAATTTTATATATTCTATATACCAGTCCTTTCTAATATGTTTTACAACATACATTTTCTTCAAATCTGTGGCATGTTGTTCAATTTATTAATGATACCTTTTGATGTTAAGCAGTTTTTAATTCTGATGCAACCTAGCTTATCCATTTTTCTATTATAGTTACTGCTTTCTGTTTCAAGTCTCAGAACTTTGCTTTCTTACCACTTTGCAACAGTGATGTACATTTGTTCTAGGTCATAGAAGAACATTTTGTATTTGTACTATTAACAATTCTCATCCACCTTTGGGTTCACTATGTTATTCAGTTCCTAGATCTTTCTCCAGCTTTCTTTCGATTGACATTTACATCCCTAGACTACTTTTTTCAACCATAATCCCATTTATAAACAGCTGCATTAGTTCTCCTCACTATAAATAATGTGTTACCATCAACTCTATCCATTTCCACTTTTACAGTCAAGTTAATCAAAATTTCTACATACACTAAGCATCAGTACCCCTTCTCAGCCCACCTCTTATTTCCTAATAACATGTCTAGAAATGAAGATTATATCAGTAAAAGTAACTAAAAGAATAAAAGAGTGATGAAAATAAAATATGGCAGATAAAACACAAAGGTCAAAATGGGTGATGTAAGAATTGCCTCCTTCTAAGAGCAGCAAGAGAAAAGTGATGCATAACATACAAGGGATACTCAATAAGATTAAGTGCCAATTTCTCATCAAAAACCATGGGGGCAAGAAGGCACTGGTATGATATATTTAAGATACTGCAAGAGAAAAACTGCCAGCCAAGAATCTTGTATCTGGCAAAACTGTCTTTCAAAAATGAGGGCAAGTTTAGAATATTCGCAGATAGACAGAAACTGAGAGAATCTGTAACCAAGAAACAGGCTTAGCAGCAAATACTAAAGGCAATGCTACAACCTGAAAAGAAAAGGCAGGAAAGAAGCTTGGAAGACAGTCTAGAAATGAAATATCAATAAAAGTACCTGAAAGTGTAAAAAAAAAGAGTGGTGAAAATAAAATATGAGAGATAAAACCCATAAGTCAAAATGGGTGAAATATGAGCTGCTTTTACAGTAATAACATTGAATGTTAATGGAATAAACTCCCCAATCAAAAGACACAGACTGGCAGAATGCATAAGAAAATACGAGGCATCTATATGCTGTCTACAAGAGACTCATCTTAGATCCAAGGATGCCAACAGATTAAAAGCGAAAGGCTAGAAAAGATATTCCATGCATGCAGTAACCAAAAAAAAGCTAGATTAGTTACATCAGATGAAACAGACTTTAAAAGCAAAGCTGTTATTAGAGACAAGGGAGGACATTATATATTAATAATAAAAGAGGCAATTCATTAGGAAGAAATAACAATCATAAATGTATATGAAGCTAACTAGTATGCCTCAAATTACATGAGTGTTTGTTTTTAAATCCTGCCTACCATTTCCAATATCTCAGTCATTTTAGCGTTTTCTCTCTTTGTAGTATTTTCTTTTGAGAGTGGATTACATTTTACTGTTCTTTACTAAATAATTTCTGGATTGTATCCTGGACATCAAGAATGTTATAGTTCAGAGACTCTGGGTTTAATTAAATTCCTCCAAATGGTGTTAAATTTTGTTTTAGTAAACAATTAACCTGGTTGGTCTCAAACTGGACTCCATACTACTTGGAGTCTGCTTCACATATGTTTGAATAAGGGTCAAATACTGATTTTTCGTAAAGCTTCTAAATAAATCTGGGGTTCCCCCTCCCTTGTATTCTTTTTTCAATAATTTCCCCTTCACTCTCCAGTCTCTGTGACAGCTCTGAACTCTGTCCTCTGTTTCTTCAGGCCAGAAGCAGTATGTTTCCTCTCACAGTTTTAGCCATCCTGTGTGGTACCAACTTTAGGAAATTTTGGTTAAAAGCCATTTTTAAAAGGGAAACGGAGTTTCCTTCTTACAAATGCCATCTCCTCTGCAGAATCTTCCCACTTTTGTTCACTGTCTTGTTTTAGGGTAGCTGTTTTCCATATTTTATCTGGAGTTTAGAGGTATTATCTGTAGAAAGTTGGATGCAGACTAGTAGATAACTGTGTGGCCCCAAACTGGAAATAATACCCCCAGTAATATATTTTTGAGGTTTTCTACTAACTCGGATTTCTCTATTTCCTTTGAATATATTCTCCTATTTATTTGTTTGAGCCCTTTCTTAACTGTGTGGTAACACTAGGTTGCCTTTTATTTTATTTTATTTTATTTTAATTTATTGAACTGTATCACTCATACATGAACATACATAAACAATAAGTGTATAGTAATAGTGTGCACTTACAAAACAAACATACATAACATCATACAGGGCTCTCATACCTTACCCCACCATCATTACCTTGCATTGTTGTGAAACATTTTTAACTAACGATTAAAGAGCATCCTCAAAATATTACTACTAACCAAAGTATTTCCCCCAACCTACATTATTATTATTTTTATATCATTTATACATGAACACACATAAACAATAAGTGTATGGTAAAAGTTGTGAACTCACAAAGCAAACATGCATAACATCAAAGGGGTCCCATAAATCAACCCTCCACCAACACCTTGCATTGTCGTGAGATATTTGTTACAAATTATGAAAGAAAATTGTCAAAATCTTGCTACTATAGTCCTTATTTTACATTTGATGTATTTTCCCCCCAACCCACCCTATTATTATTTTTTAAATATTTTTTTATGACAGAACTTGTAAACTTACAAAATGATCGTGCACATATGCAGAATTCCCAAACACCACCCCTCTATCAACACACCACACACTGGTGGAACATTTGTTACAGATTATAAGATAATATCTGATTATTACCAGGTCCACAGCGTGCATTTGGCACACATTTTCCATACTCCCCCATTATCAACACAGTACATCTTTGGCACAGATGCAAGAATATTACATTACTACTGTTAACCACACTCCACAGGTCACTCCAGTTGTATTTTTCCCATGCTTCTCCACATTCCCACCACCCCGCAATAGTGATATACACCTGCTCTAGCTCACAAAGGACACTCTGGCATCTGTACCATCAACCACTATTCTCATCCACCTCTAGGGTTTACTGTGCGATTCAGTTCCTAGATTATTCTTAAGCTTTCTGCCAACTGGCATTTACATCCCTAGACTACCATTTTCAGCCACATCTCCATTAAGGTTGTCTTTTATTTTTTAAAGTAATGCACTAAAAGTCAGGTTAGAAGATCCGTATCTTCTTGAGATATTTTGGTTATTTTATTGGGGAACCCTCAAATGTGTGTATCTCCGGTATTCCTTTGGGAGTGGTCAATTTCCTCAAAGATGAATTCTCCAATTATCTGCCTGATTCCCAGCATTCTTGAGGCCAAGACAAGGAAGGCAGTTATGGTAAGTAGATTTTCATACAATACCCTAGTTATCTGTATTTTACCTTGTCACACTCTCTGCTTTCTGATACCCTTGGGCTCAAAATTCCCTCTCCTTTATATAACGCTCTATTATCATTTTCATACTGAAAATATATTGATTATGGTGGCTGTCAATCACAACTGCAGATTTTAATTAAGTTCCTTCTTCAAATACATTGCATATACTTTATTCTCTCCAGTGCTTTGCTCAGTGAATATTTGCTTATTGATTGAATAGGATTTTAATTTAAACATCAAAGGCAAAACAAACCTCAGAAATCCCTCAAAACCTTAAACATGTGTTTTAAGTGCTGGTTCATGGCATGATATTCTAATCACCTTTATTTTCACTGGAAATTTATTTCATCCTCAGTAAGAATAGTTTCTTTTCCATGTATATTTCTGTTTCAGCCACACCAAACTACTTAAATTCTGTCAATGAGATCCTAAGCTTTCACACTTCCATGACTTTAAACGGAATATCATTTTACCAAAAAATGCCCTTTTTTCCTCTCTTTAGCTTTAGAACTTTTACTTTCCCACAATATCCAGCATAGAGCTCTCTTTTGTGAGTGCCTGATTTTTCCAGGCAGACTCATTTCCATTCTGACTCACCTATTCTATGCTTAACTGATATAGTGCGTTTACATCCATTGAAATATCTTCTCTTCTAACTGGATTAAATATGTCTCCCTTACTACCCTGCAAACTCTATGTAGGCAGGTACACACATATTTTATGAATCCACCTTACCAACTAACACGCATGTCCATTTATGACCAAAGAGATGCATACTAATCACATTCTGTACTCTATCTGTGATAAAAAGTCAGACTGCTCTAGGTGAGAACTTATACTTTCCTTATGCAATAGCTTTTAGTTGAAAATTTTCACATAGTATATTGGTATACACACACACACACATATATACACACATATACATATGTGTACGTGGGCATAAATAAGCCATTATCAACATTTTAAGAAAGAAGTATATAAAGCTATTTTATATTCAAGTATTTAAAATTCTAAATTATGGTCATTTAGAGCCTCATTCTGTAAACTAAGATGGCAAGTCTATTACCATTTTCTGCTTCCATATCTGCTGCAAAATTTAATATGAGATGATGTATCTGTAATGAATTTGCAAATATATGTTTCTATTTTGAAAAGCAGTGTATCCATATGTGCAGGTGTCAGCTGGATAAATATATCTAACAGCTTTATAAGTATTAAAGCATTTACTCAATAATGGAAATGCAATGAGTACTTATAAAATAATTTGTGGAAGCTTCTGTTTCAATTATAAGTGATAAACTCTAAGCCCATTACACAGAGTGAACCCTGAGCCACACATTTTTCACTTCTGCATGTTACTGAACTGTTTGAGGTACAGCCCAGCAGCTGTTGTGTGAATCTGCTGAAGATTAAAAAAGTAATCTCCAAATAACTTTAGCTTAAAATTCTGTTAAATGCTTCAGGTACTGCAAATTGATGTAATAAATTACAGCTATGAGAAAACTGACATGATAAACAAGTACTCTTACAAATATCTTAAGATTGCATTAAGTTGCTAGCAACTTCAAAGATCCTAAAAATAAATAAAAGTCAAATTGTAAAGGAGTCTGTCTTCCTCTTAAATGTATCTAGTGTAATTTTTAAAACACACAAATGAAATTCATTTCTGAAAATAATATACCACAAATTTCCAGAGAATTCTTATAAATTTCTTCTCCCCAAATGTGAAGAAAGGTAAAATTTAACCATGAGAATGTGTGTCTAACCAGATTGGAGTTTAGAAAATCAAAGAAAAAAAAAAAAACAAGAAAGAGTGATTAAAGCAACTATAACATGATTAACTTTTACATTGGTAGAATTTTAAGAAGTTTTACAATGACTTAAGAAACCTGAAGGAAAAAAGATCAGAATTCCAACTGTAAAATATATATATTTTTTCCTTCAAGCCTGGCCAATGTTACCATAACTTCTCTGATGATAAGAATGAATCCAGGCACTTAAATAAAATTTCCAGCCTCTTCCGTTGGAGAAACTTATTCAGGTGGTTTGGGGTGGTACCCAAGAAAGTGATTTTAACAAGTGGCCCAGATGATCCTTACCATGAGATAAGTTTAAGAAGCACTGTGACCTAAGCCATAATTATAAATGAAATTCAGTGCATGCCTATCATTGGTTTTTCTTAAGCTCAGTTAAGTAAATAACTCATGATTGTCACAAGCATTACTTTTTTTAAGTTCTAAAACCTGCAAACAATTTCAGAGGTGGTGGTTCCCAGGTCTCAGTGCTCATGGTAACTCTTGAATTGTGATCCCATCCTCTAACTGCTTTCTATGAAACTAAAATATCAGTGCAGCTCTAAATTCAGATAGTGATGGATACATGGATGTATGGATAGATATAGATGTTTAGGTTAAAATAGGGTAGGTTGTTGGAAGGAATTGAGGACTCCATTTAATTGTCGAGAAAGAACCATATTAAAAATGTCAATATAAATAATTGGTATTTTCCTTAAATTGAAATATTTCCTAAGGAATGGTCTGGCCTCATCTGAGAAAAAAATTTAATTTAAACTGTATGATTTAATAAACTGCAGATCAGATTATAGCATTATAGTTTCTACTGAACTAAATGGATCATTACTATATTTGCAAGTAATATTACTTTTAAATTTTAATTCATATTCACTTATTTCAATACTAAAATAATAATGATCCCACACAAATATAATCAACTGATCTTTGGCAAAGATGTAAAAGTAATTCAATGGAGAAAGGATAATCTTTTCAAGAAACATTACTGGTACAATTGCATATCCATGTGCACAAAAATGAACCTAGATACAAACCTTATACTTATCACAAAAATTAATTGAAAATGCATCACAGACGTAAATATAATGTGCAAAACTATGAAACTTTTAGGGAAAAAACTATGCGACCATGGGTTTAGTGATGTAGTTTTAGATAAAACATCCAAAGTACAATTCATGAAAGAAAAAATTAATAAGATGGCTTTTACTAAAATTGAAAATATGTGCGCTATGAAACTCAGAGTTAAGAGAAATATAAGCCGTAATCTGGGAGAAATATTTGCAAAGCACGTATCTGATAAAGGACTTGTATTCAAAATAGATCAAGGACCTTTAAAACTCAATATTAAGAAATAAACAGGACAATTAAAAATATAGGCAAAATATCTGAACAGACACCTCACCATGGGTTAACATATAAAAATATTTCTTTGCTCTGTCAATAGGGCCTAGAAGCAATGGCACAACAGTAGCAGTGAGCACACTTAGTGCACAGATCTTGATTTCTAGAACCATTGTGCTATGAAATAAATGAATGGCTGACTCTAGTACTAGAGCAAGAAATATACAGGATGAACCACTTCTTTGCATATGGATGAAAAGGAGCACACCTTCCAGTGGCAGAAAATAATAAAGCACTATAACCAAACCAAAACTAAACATCTTACAAAAATAGGGACATATGAAAGGGACACAGAAGCCAACTGAAAAACCTCCCAGTGGCCAAACCTGGAACAATTTGAGTAATAAAATTAATCAAGTAGTACTGAATTATAATTCAAACTATAATATATATATGCATCAGTTCATACTGATATAAATGATTGAATAAATATTACATGGAAGAGAACAGCCAAATATTCCATGAGAATTCCAAATAATTTATGTAGATATACCATCCTCAAAGAAGTAGAATGTAATTCTCTATTCCATAAATGAGGCTACACAAAGTACCTTTCAAAGTACAGTACAGAAAGATGGTGGGGAGCAGGAGGAATAATTTTACATTGGAGAAAGTTGGCAAACACTATTTCACTGGATAACCAAGGTCAACATCAATGGTGATAAGTCATGTTGATATAAAATAACCTTAATATGACATGATGAAAATGGCACTTAACTTCTGTCGCCTTCCTCCTCAAAACCCATAAATCTAGCCTAATCATGAGAAAAACATCAGATAAATCTAAAATGCAGGACATTATACAAAATATAACTATCAAGGTTATCAAAAACAAGGAAAGCCTAAGAAACTCACAGCTGAGAGTACTCCAAGGAAACATGACTACTAAATATAACGTGGTGTTCCTAGGTGGGATCCTGGGACAGAGAAGGTAATCAGGTAAAAACTAAGAAAACATGAATTGAAAAATTAACATTAGTGGAGCAGTTGAGATTATTTATGAAACCCAAAAAGAGAGATTATGTTTGTAAACTTATCTATTCCTCTGGGTGTGATACCCTTTGACTGCATTAGATTCAGCTGACAAGTCTTGATTAAATTACCTGTTACGATTGGGGTTTTTATTCTACCATGTCAGTAGGGCATGACTCAGATTGAGTCCTTGCCCCCTGGCAGGCTGATATAAAAGGACACTCACTCAAGAAGATACATGGAAGAGGAGAGAACTTGGTCATTTCAGTACTGCCATGTGACAGAAAGGAGAAAGCTCAAACAGCTAAAATCCCGGAAAAAGAGGTGAACCATTTTCTTCATAGTTCGCAGCCAAAGAGAACAGAGCAGCTGAGCAGCTGAAAAGGCCTGAGATACTAGGGAGAGATCATCCACCATATGGCTTCAACACACAACAACGGACTTTGCTGAGAAAGTAGCCTTGAGCTGGACTCTTTAGGGCCTTGTAACTGTAAGCTTTTAACCCAAATAAATACCCTTTATAAAAGCCAACTGATTTCTGGTACTCTGCATCAGCACACCTCTAAGATGTTGGTAATAGGGAAAAGTGGGTGTAGGCTATATCAGAATACATAAATTAAATATTTTTTCTGTAAATCTAAAAGTTTTCTAAAATTAAAAATTTATTTTAAAAAATCAAATACATGAACAAAAAGAAAAAGAACCTAGAATTTGGGACACAATATTTGCAAGCCACTTACCCAACAAATGACTCAGACATAGAATATATAAAATCTCTCAAAATATAACAGTAAAAATACAAACACTCCAATTTTTAAAATGGGCAAAAGACTTGAACAGGCACTTCACTAAAGTGGATATATGGAAGGCAACTAAGCACTCAAAAAGATGTTCAACATCACCAGCTGGAACCAAAATGTACCACACGCATTAGAATGGCTAAAGTAAAAGTTACTTGCCAAACCAAGGGCTGGCAAGAATGCTAAGCAACTGGATATTGCTGGTAGGAATGCAAAATAGTGTAGCCACTCTGGAGAACCATTTCGTAGCTGCTTATGAAGTTAAACATGCACTTAACATATGACACAGCATTCCCACTCTTAGATATTTACCACAGAGGAAAGAAACTGTGTTCACACAAAAACCTATATGCAAATGTTTATAGTAGCTCTATTCACAACTGCCAAAATCTAGAAACAACTCAAATGTCCTTCAATGGGTAAATGGATAATCAAACTATGGCCCATATATTCAACTGGATATCACTCACCAATAAGAATAACAAGATGTTTTTATTTGACCTAAATTTAATTTTAAAAACTGATATTTGAAACAGTTACTAGAAAAATTTTAAGTTATGTTTGGAACAAGCTGGGTAGGTGAACCTTTTTTTTTCAAATACAAATCTTATATAATCTAAATGCAGAACAAATATAATTATAATAAAATTTAACATTCAAATTGAGATGTACTCTAAGTGCAAAATACACACTGGATTTTGAAAATTTGGTACACCAAAAAAAAAAAAAAAGGAACATAAAATACCTTATTTTTATGTGGATTATATTTTGGATTTTATTAAAAAGAAAGTACTAAAATTTAGAAAATAATATTATGAAGAGCAGTGTAAACATGCTGTCATGCAGCAAAAATAAAAGGAATCAAGAGAAGAACGAAATGATAGTGAAAATTATAGAATGCTAAAAAGTCCTTTGAGAAGATAAAAAAGGCAAGAAACAGACTTAAGAGTGAATATTACCATTAGTCAATAACACAATAATGCTGGTACTGGACTGATTACTTTAGGACCTGAGATTCCACTCACCAAGTATCAAACTGATCTTTCTTGTTAACAAATTAGCTTAGGGAGATCACTGAGATTAGCAATGCTTTCAAACTAATGAGGGGGAAGTTCAGAATGTTTCTTCAATAATTGCAATATCCCTTCAGAGGGGGATGTTGAATTAGAGGATGATCAATCAACATTTTAAAGGCATAAAACCAATTGATATGGAGAATGCTGAGTTAAATTAGTGGGTCAAATTTTGCCAATTTAGGTTAACATACTATAAGACAATAACATATTTGCATTTTCATCATATGGAGGCATCCCTTTATTTTTATTGTTCTAGAAATAAGCATATGTGCTATTTGGTGGGAGAATTCACAATAATACAACCCTGAAATTTCTTTCTGAGTAATGCTCCAGCCAGAATGGTATCCTGGTACCTCATTTATTACAGCCATTCTTTACCAGTATACAAAGTGTATACTAATGAGATTAAATTTTCAAATAAAATAATGTGTAATTTTCTGTCTAAGAAGAATATTATTTCTTTCAGACAACTTTCTTAAAGGTGAAATCCTTCTCACTTTTTCAGATTCTAATAGAAGATAGTCTGTATCTCAGATGATGGTGTTGGGAAAATATAAGGTGAGAAGAAGGGCCAAGTAGTGGATTTAGTATTTCTTAGCCTTTTCTTCCTACAACTAAATAATGAGTCTGCCTTACTTTACTCTTCAATGCTTCCTAGATTAGAATGGGTTGAGGAGGGATGTAAAGGAAATGAAGGAATCTTAATATGATTTATCTGTGAGCATGTAAGGTGACCATCCCACTCAATTACTCATGCCCATGAAAAATTTACCAGTTGTTTTTATTTTGTCCTAACAGAGAGCCTTATCCCACAGAATCATTGAACAACTAGCAAAAGCTAACAAAGCCATCTTCCTCAAAACTCTGGAAAGGAGTTAAAGAGTTGAAGTAACTGGACAAGGGCCAAATCTAGAAAACACAGCTTTAAAAATGGTAGAAGTTCATGGTGCCCTGGCTGGTCCCTTCCACACTCTCTCCGCCACATGGTATGGAGCCACCCTGAGCTCCCACTCTGGAGCACTGGCCCAGTTCCAGAGGGAGCAGGGTAACCCCTATGCACATTCGGGGGGTACCTGTTTGTCTGTACCAATCTATCAGATGGTACCCTGAAAGACTGAAACAGGCACTTCATCTGGAGCTCCCTTTCAGAACTTGCCCTGCAGGGAGAAGTAGCTTGCTGACAGTGCAAGCAGTTTAACAAACAAGTCATAGGATTGGGGCACAGGATCACCTGCTTTAAGTTATACAATAGAGTACCCTAGGGGAAGACAGTCTATTTCATAGGGAATAGAGAGGGCAGTCATATTCCTATAAATGGAGGAATTCTTAAGGCCATGAACAAGCATAAGCCTAGGACAGGATCAGGAAAGATGGAAAGATCCTACAATTCTCATTCACCAGAGGCTGCTCTTCTTGATAAGAGGACTAAACTCTGAAGAGGATCACCAGCCAAAGCAGATATTTGCGCTGGTTTGTTTGTTTATGTTAGTTCCTGGCACTCAAGGAATTCTCTGTCATATCACTAGCTGGATTTAAACTTAAGGAACAGAGAGCTCCCAGACTAAATCCCAGAATTAACACTTCAAAATATTAAAATATTTAAATACCGTATTAAAATACTAAAATACAGTATACAAAAAATTATTAAAGAAACAGGAAATGATGGTCCAAAGTGTAGCATATATGTCTTTGCATTTTTCCTCCAACACTTCCAGCTCTTTCCCCTTCTCATCACAGCAGCATTTCATTCCTTAATGTTACAAAGCAAGCCTTGAGAAATAAGTGTGTGTGAGCTCATAACTGATAAGGAAATCTTGTATCATGAACACATAAACTTTTCTCCCAGAAACTCTTAACAATGATCTGTTCTGTGAGCTGTTTGACCACCTTCATATCAATAGATCCTTTACAGACATGGAGGCAGTGGCCTCTGGAAGTTCTGAGGGCAGGGAGAGGGAAAAACACGTGTAATACAGGGACATTTTCGGGACTTGGGAATTGTCCTGAATGACATTGCAACAACAAATGCAGGCCATTATATATCTTGCAATAACCTACAGAATTGGGTGGGAGAGAGTGTAAACAATGTAAACTTTAATTCACGCTTAGTGGCAATGCTCCAAAATGTGTTCATCAATTGCAATGAATGTACCTCAATAATGAAGGATTTTGTTAATGTGGGAAAATGTGGGAGGTGTGGGGAGTGGGACACATAGGAATCCCCTATATTTTTTATGTAACATTTGCATAATCCAAGTATCCTTAAAAAAATTTTTTTAAGATAACAGATCTTACAGTGATTAAAGACACAATAATTTTCTTTATTAAAAAAAAATAAATCCCTTACATAATAACTATAAAGATGTAACTTTGGCCCCACTGACTGACAAACATTGTAAATGCTCATTTTATGTAGTTACTGTGAAAGTGTAACTTCTGCCCTGCTGGGAAACATTGCAAAAGTCCATTCCTTTATAATCTGTCCTAAGCATTGCATTCTGTGGGAATCTCGCCCCACCCCACCCCCGATGCGCCTTCCCCATCTACACATAGACATATACTGTAAAAGATCCCTCGTTTTCTGGTGAGTGCAGACATCAATCCTCAGAAGTGCCAGCTCTCCTCCTGCCGCCGAGAACAAGGATTTTAGGCTACAACCTGCCTCAGATCCCCCACTATGAAAGAGCTTTCCCATATAGGCCCTCTAATAAAGGCTCACTTGCTCACCAAGCTGGATTTGTCTGAGTCTTTCTTTGGTCTGACACATCCCTCTCAGTTTGGTTGGAAACTGTCCTTTTACACAGCCCCTTGTTATACTCAGAACACAAAGGAACAAGATAAAAATCCAGAAACCATCAGCAATGAAGATCAAACTCTGAACATACCAGAAAAAAACTTTAAAAAGTTAATCCTCAATATGCTAAATGAGAGAAAATCAAAGAGAAAGAACTAAAGGACATCAAGAAAATGAATGAACAATATGAGAACCTCAATAAAAAGACAACAGATTGGAGGTGGCAAGAAAAAGAACCAGTGAACCCAAAGACATGGAAATGATTCAGGGTAAGGAGCATAAAGAAAAAAGGAATTTTAAATAGAGGCCAGACCATAAGAGATCTTTGGGATACCATCAAGCATACAGATGCATTGTGGAAGTCCTACAAAAAGAAGAATGGGAAAAAGGGGCTGAAAAACATGCAGAGAAATAGTAGCAGAAAACTCCCCAAATTTCACAAAATACATGAATATGCATATTCAAGAAGCCCAACAAACCCCAAACAGTATAACTCAAAAAGAACCATGCCTAAACTCAAACAGGTAAATGCCAAAGGCAAGGCAAGAGTTCTGAAAGCTGCAAAAGAAAAGTAGCATGTTATGTACAAGAGAATCCTAATAAGATTGCGAATTCCTCAGCAGAAATCATGGAGTCAAAAGGGCAGTGGAAAGAAATACATAAATGCTGAAAGAAAACAACCGCCAATCAAGAGTTTTCTTTCTTTCAAATATAAGAAATTGAGACATTGCCCAATAAACATAGGCTGAGGAACTTAGCTAGCACTAGACCTCACCTATAAACAAAGCTAAAGGGATTCCTTCAGATGGAAAGGAAAGGACACTAGATAGTAGATCAAAGAGGCATAAAGAAATAAAGACCTCCAGTAAAGGTAACTATATGGATAATTACAAATGCCAGTACTATAATATTGTATTTTTGGTATGTAACTTAACCTTTTTACTTCTTACACATTTGAAATGCAAATACATAAAAATTAATGGCAAAACTATGGTTTTAGACATGAAATGTGTACAGATATAATTTATAACAAGTACAACAAAAAAGAAGGGGACAGAGGAGTACAGGAAGAGTGTTTGTGTATGTTATTGGAGATAAGTTGGCATGAAATCAAATGTGATTTTTATAGAATTGGGATTTAAATTTAAGCCACATGGTAACCACAAAGAAAATAATGGAAATATATATATATATGAAAAACTTAAGAAATGACTCAAAATGATACAATACAAAAATAAACATGACAGTAGGCATTAACAAGAATTGAAGGACAAAAAAGGTGTAAGATTTACAAAGGCCAAATAACAAAATGGCAGGAGAAAGTCCTGCATTATCAGTGATTACTTTAAATGTAAATGGATTAAACTCCCCAGTGAACAGGCAGAGAATGGCAGAATGGATGAAAAAGCATGACCCAACAGTATGTTGTTTACAAGAGACTCAACTTAAATTCAAAATCACAAGAGGGTTGAAAATGAAAGAATGGAAAAAGTATTCCATGTAAAGAGTAACCAAAAGAGATGTGGGGTAACTATACTAATATCAGATAAAACAGACTTTAAGTCAGAAGCTGTTATGAAGGACTAAAGAAGCCACTTCCTAGGCTCATTCTCAGCAAGAAGACATAAAATGAATATATATTCACCTAAAGATAAAGTGTCCAATATATGAACCAAATAGTGACATATTTGAAAGGAGAAATAGATGATACTACATCAATAATAGGAGACCTCACTACCCTACTTCCAAAATGGATAAAACACCCACAGAGAATATCAATAAAGAAATATAAGATTTGAACGAGACTATAAGCCACCTAAGTGTAACATACATACCTAGAACACTTCACCCAAAAGCACAAAACATGTGCTTCTCTAGTGAACATGTATAATTCTCCAGGAAAGGCCATATACTAGGTCACAAAACAAGTCTCAATAAATTAAAATGGAAAATCCACAAATATGTGGAAATTAAACAACATACTCCTAACCAATGGGTCAAAAAAGAAATCACAAAGGAAACAGGAAATCTCTTGAGGTGAATAAAACAGAAAACAAAATGTACCAAAGCTTATGTGATGCAGCAAAGGCAGTGCTGAGAAGGAAATTTATAGTTATAATAGCTAACCTTAAAAACAAAGAATGATCTCAAATCAGCAAACTAACCACACAAGTGCAAGATCTAGAAAAAGAAAAGTAAGCTAGATTCAAAGTGAGCAGAAGGAAGGAAATAAAGATGATAACAGAGATAAATGAAATGGAAAAAAAGCAAAGATAATCAATGAAACCCAAATTTGGTTCTTTGAAAAGATCAATAAAATCAACAACCCCTTAGTAAGACCAACAAAGAAAGAAAAGAGAGGACACAAATAAAATCAGAAATGAAAGAGTCAACATTACTACTGACCTCAAAGAAATAAAAAGAATTACAAGAGGACTATAAATAACTGTACACCAAAAATTAGATAAGTTAGATAAAATTAACAAATTCCAAGAAACACACAAAGAATCCACACTAATTCAAGAAAAAAATAGATTGCTGTAGACCAATAACGAGTAAGGAATTTTAATCAGTAGTCAAAAACCTCCCAAAAAAGAAAATCCCAGACCAAATGGCTTCACTGGTGAATTTTACAAAACAGTCCAAGAAGAATTAATGCCAAACCTGCTCAAACTCTTCGGACAAAAAAAAAAGGAAAAGGCAGGACTACTTCCTAACTCATTCTATGAGCCCAACAACACGCTAATACCAAAGCCAGAAAACAATACCACAAGAAAAGAAAATCATAGACCAACATACCTTATGAATGTTGTTAAATCCAATAGCACAACAAAAGAATTATACACTATAATCAAGTGATTTTATTTTAATTTTTTTTTTTTTTTTTTTTTTTTTGTGTATCGGGGCCAGGGAATGAGCCCGGGACTTGTATGTGGGAAGCCAGCGCTCAACCACTGAGTCACATTGGCTCCCCTG
>PVKH010000284.1:24295-41849 GCA_004027955.1 Chaetophractus vellerosus
GTAGAATAAACAAAAAAAAAACACTTGATCATCTCAATTGCTGAAGAAAAGGCATCTGACAAAATCAAGCACTGCTTCTTGATAAAAACCCTTAGAAAACATGGAATACTGGAAAATTCCTCAACATGATAAAGAGCATCTATGAAAAAACCACAGCTAACAACATACTCAATGGTGAAACACTGAAAGCGTTCCATCTAAGTTCAGGAACAAGACAAGGAAGTCCACTGTTACTACTGTTATTCAACACTGTATTGGAAGTTCTAGTCTGGGGAATCAGGCAAGAAAAGAAATAAAAGGCAAACAAGTTGGAAAGAAAGAAGTAAAACTTTCCTTATGTGGGTATGACATGATCCTATTTTTAGAAAATCCTGAAAAATCCACACACCAAAGCTACTAGAGATAATACACAAATTCAGCAAAAGGCAGGGTATACAAGATGAACACAAAAAAATCAGTAGTTTTTCTGTACACTAGTAATGAATCATCTGAAGAGGAAATGAAAAAATCCATTTACAATAGCAACTCAAAGAATCAAATATCTAGGAATAAATTTAACCCAGAATATAAAGGATCTGTTCAGAGAAAATTGCAAAACATTACTAAAAGAAATCAAAGAATACTTAAATAAATATAAGTGCATTACATGCTCATGGATTAAAAAACTGAATATTGTTAGAATGTCAATTCTACCCAGAGCAATTTACAGATCCAATACAGTCCTAATCAAAAGTCTAACAGTCTTCATTACAGAAATGGAAAGCCTATCATCAAATGCATATGGAAGGATAATGGAACTTGAATAGCCAAAACCATCTTCGAAAAGAAGAACAAAGCTGGAGAACGCACACTTCCCATTTTAAAACTTATTACAAAGCTAGAGTAATCAAAACAGCACGGTACTGGCATAAAGACAGACATATGGATCAACAAACCCAAACTGAGTGTTCAAAAATAAACACTCACTTTTATAACCAACAGATTTTTGACAAAAGTGCCAAGTCCACTCAATGGGGAAAAAAATAGTCTCTTCAACAAATGGTGCTGGGAAAACTGGATATCCATATATAAAAAGAATTAAGTTGGGCCTAAATTAGTATATACCTCACACACATACAAAAATCAACTGAAAGTGGTCAAGACAAATATAAAAACTAAAACTAGGAAAAAAACATGGAAATATTTCCAGGACCTTGTAATAGGCAATTGTTTCTTAGACTGTATATCAAAAGCACAAGCAACAAAAGAAAAAAATAAATAAATGGGCCTTGATCAAAATTAAAACTTACATATAACGGATATTATCAAGTAAGTGAAAAGACAACCTACAAAATGGAAGAAAATATTTGGAAACCACTTATCTTGTGTCTCCTACTGGACTATATAAAGAAATCCTACAAGTCAACAACAAAAAGACAACCAACCCAATTAAAAAATTGACTAAAGACCTGAATAAACATTTCTCCAAAGAAGATATACAAATGGACAAGAAGCATATAAAAAAATTGCCAACATCATTAACAAACAGGGAACTGCAAATCAAAACCACAATGAGATACCATTTCATAACCACTAGTATGGCTACGATTAAGAAAAAAAAAAGAAAATCACAAGTGTTGAAGAGAATGTGGAGAAACAGGCACCCTCATACTTTGTTGGGAATGTAAAATGGTGCATCTGCTGTGGAAAACAGTTTGGCATTCCTCAGAAAGTTAAATATAGAATGACAACATGACCCGGCAATCCTTCTAGTAGGTATACACCCAAAAGAACCAAATGGAGGAATTCAAACATATATCTGCAAACCAATTTTCACAGTGGTATTGTTCAGATGTGAAAACAGGGAAGTGATGGATTCCTCTAGGTTCTTGGTGGTGTTGCTTAAAAGAATTTAAGAACACACCGGTTGAGTTAGGCCAGTAAAAAGAATTTATTGAGAAATGGACAGAACAGAGCTTGCTGAGAAACGTGAGAGAAGGACGAGATACGCACCGAGATTTGGTGCAGGCTCCTCCAGGCAGAGAGAGCAATTTGGCTTGCATGGTCACCTTTATTAAACTATTGATTATCCCTCCCATTGCTAATGCTAATGGGAGGAGCCCCAGGTGTTACTGGCTACCCCACCAATACTAGGGGTCAATAGTGAGGATTATTTGGAATATCCAGGGCCAAGGAGAGGTCCTAGAAAGAGAAACTGGGACCTCAAGGTCAAACTTAAGGTCTCAGCGAGGTCTTGCAGCCATTGCTGTCTGTCAGCCATGTTGTGGCTCATCTTCTCATTTCCCTGGCTAACCTGCCTCAGATGGAAGTGGCATTGTCCACAGATGGACACAATCCAAGTGTTCATCAACAGATGAATGGATAAACAAAATGCAATATATATGTACAAAGGAATATTATTCATTTATAAAAAGTAATGAAGTTCTGATACTTGCAACAACATGGATGAACCCTGAAGACATCCTGTTGACAGAAATAAGCAAGAAACAAAAGGACAAACATTGCATGATTTCACCAATATGAAATAATTAAAATAAACAAATTCACAGAGTCAGAAACTAGAATATAGGTTATCAGAGGCTGGGATGGGAGTAGGGAGTGGGGAGTTAATTCTTAATTGATACAGAATTTCTGTTAGGAGTGATGGAAAAGTTCTGGTAATGAATGATGGTGATGGTATGTCAACATTGTGAATGTAATTAACACCATTGAATTATATATTTGAATATGATTAAAAGGAGAAATTTTAGATTATATACATGTTATTAGAATAAAAATTTAAAAACACAAACGACTGTACAATACAGTGAACTCTAACATAAACTATTACACTATGGACTATGGTTAACATATAATTATATTAACATCGTTTTTTCAATCATCACAAAGGTACCACACTCATGCAAAGTGTTAATAATAGGGAAAACCGTGTGTGCGAAGGGGCACATGTGGGAATTCTGTACTTTCTACATGATTTTTCTGGGAAACTTTTCTAATAAAATAAATTATTTTGAGAAAACTGTTAAAGAAACCTATACGAACCTTAAAAATACCTAGAAAACAACTGAATTACAGGTTAGGAAACTGACAAGGAGAAGGCAGAAGTGTGAAGCCTAAGATCACATGATAAGATTATCAGAGTAAAAACTTACTAATTTGATGCACTTGAAGAAACCACTGGCTCAAATCTAATAGTGTCTTTTCCAAAAATATTCCCCATTTGCTTATTTAAATTTTTCATATCAGCAATGGTTTATGTGGTAACAGATTTCAAAGGCAGGTTTTCAATGAGTCTCCCTATTTTTAAAGACAGGAAAATAAGAAAACAATTTGATTCGTTCAAGAACATTTTAGCTGAATCCTGACATAAAACAACAGCAGCAGCAAAAATATATATAACTGTTGATTAATCAGGTTTTGTTGCTGATCTTAAGTTTACCTTTGCTTACTGTCCCATAAAAAAACCAAGTTACAGTTATAATATATGGTCATAAAACAGAAAATATATGGTTATATATGGAACAGAATATATACAGTTATATATGGTCATAAAACAGAATATACTCTAGAACAAACACACACATATAAAAGCATCTGATTTTAAAGCATAACACTAAGTTATAAAAATTATACTTTCAATCGGTTTAGGATTCCCAACACAGATAAAATGACATAAACTCATTTCTCCCTGCTCCTCCCTGTTAAGTACAACTATAAACAATGAGACTAATGCCAGAGGCAAACAAGGCACAGGTCTGAATAATGGTACAAGAAGGGAGAACTGGTTTGGGACTTGAGGAACAACACACTTGCAGGACATCTTATACTTCCCTTGCACAACAGAACAAGACCCCCCAGGACCAGTATGTCACAACACTCACCCTACCAACAGAAGGCAGCCCAGGCAAACTCATGCCTGAACCAAATCAAACAGGAGTCCCTCAGAGACCAGGCAAGTTGGTAACACTAACAAGAGGGACCCACTGGGAACTCCACTAATGTGGGGCCAGGGAAAGTGCTTTCCTCTCCTCCTGGGCTGGAGACAATCTGCCCTCTCTGAGAGATACTGGGTTAACCAGATGACAGAGGCAACAGGAACCCAACACAGCCTGACCATCACAACAAGCTCCTGACCCAGGAAGTAACTTCATTGCCAAAGGTCTGATACTCCTTTCTTCTGTCCTGACCAATCGTCCTATCAGTCAACATCAACAGGAACAAGTGGAATCTAGTGGTACCAGCTAACAAAGCAGACCAAAACAGTACCACAATAGCTCCAAAAATTAAACTGTCATTGGAACCACAGTCCCTAAAATTAGACCAGAACTGCATAATAAATCATAACAGATAACTACTTGGTAAAATAAAAGATTTATATAGGACCCATATTTTCCTAACATAATAACCAAAATGCCCAAGATACATTAAAAAATCACCCATTATATCAAGAACCAAAAAAACAACTTAATGAAAAAAAAAGCTGATATCATCATCAAGATGAATCAGATGTTGAAATTATTTGACCAACTTAAAATCCATCAAAAATGCTTCCACCATCAATTACAAATTCTCTTAAAACAAATGAAAATCAGAAAACCTGAGCCAAAAAAAAAGTTAAAATCTGAATCAAATGGAAATTATATGGAAATGATAAACTGAAAAATATAGTAACAAAAATGAAAACTCACTGGATGGGCTCAATAGAGTGGAGAGGACAAGCACAGAATCAGTGACTTAAGAAAAGAGTAACAGAATTTACCCATTTAGAACAAGTAAAAAAATAGACTGAAAAAACAAAAACAGAGTCTCAAAAACTGTGTGACAGAAACAAAAAAGTTCCAATATTTGTATCTTTGGAATCCCAGAATGAGAGGAGAAAAAGAGTGGAGCTGAAAGAGTATATGAAGATATGATATCTACAAGCTAACCAGATTAGGCAAAAGACACAGTTCTACAGATTCAAGAGTTTCAGTGAATACCAAACAGTATAGACTCAAAGATCCCACATCAGAAAGTAAATAAAAAGAAAAATCTTGGAAGCAGCCAAAGACAAACAATGCATTACCTATAAGGTAAGACCAATTTGAATGAGAGCTCATTTCTCATCTGAAACCATGAAAACCAGAAAGAAATGTGATTTTTTTTTCAAGTGCTGAAAGAAAAGAACTGTTGTTCACAAACTTCATATCCAGTAAAACTATCCTTCAGGAAAGAAGAAAAAATAAAGACATACTCATTTCTGAGATGTTAACAGCTGAAATTTGAAAGAGTTTATTACTAGCAGATCTACCATTAAAGATTGGCTCTAAACGTTCTTCCAACAAAAGAAATAATAGAAGGAATTTTAGAGAATGAAGAAAGAAGAACAGAAGGAGCAGAAATATGGGTACTGTCCTTTACCTTAAAAGTTTTACAAACCATATTTGCTGATTGAAACTAAAATTAAAAGGCCATCTGATACTCAAACAATAATTTTTAAAAGTGAGGGTGGTAAAGGGAACTGAATGGTAGTAAGGTTTCCACCTTTACTCAAGTAGTAAAATGCTGACACAAGTTGATTGTGGTAAGTCACATATATATACTGTAATATATAAGCTGTACAAGGAGATACACTCAAAAACACTATTAATAAATTAAGATGAAATCCTAAATAATGTTCAAGTAATCCATGAAAGGTAAGAAGAGAGAAACAGAGTTGTGAGAACTAGAAGAAATAAACAGAAATAAAAGCTCTAACATAATAACCACCTTAATGTAAACAATCTAAACACAACAATTAAAAGACATAGGTTGACAGAGTGAATAATAAAACACAAACCACTAAAATGCTGTTTACAAGAAACTCACTTTAAATTCAATGACATATGTAAGCTGAAAGTAAAGGGATGGAAAAGGATATATTATGCAAATAGTAACTGAAATAAAAGCAGGAATAGCTATATTAATATCAGATAAAGTAAATATCAGAGCAAAGAAAATTACCAGAATCAAAGAAGGACATTACAGAACAACAGAAGGATCAATACAGCAGGTAAACATAATGATTCTAAATGTGTACACACTAAACAACAAAGCCTCAAAATATGGGGGGAAAGGAAAAAGATAAAAATTGACAATTATAGTTGAGACTTCTAAATCCCAACTTAGCAACTGATAGAACTATTTGAAAATCATTAAGAACACAGAAATTCTGAACACAGTAAACCATTTTAATCAAATTCATATATATAGAAAACTCCATCAAAATAAAAAAAAAAACAGACTATATATTTTTTTCAAATGTTCATGAAACATTTACCAAGACTGACCATATCTTGGGCCATAAAGCAAACCTCAACAAATTCAAAAAAATGAAATCAGAGAGTATTCTCTGACCATAATGGAATCAAACCAAAGACAGGAAATCCTTAAACACACTGAAACTAAGCAATATGTTTCCAAACAATCCATGCAGCTCAAAAAAAAAAGTAATGGTTGAAAATAAAAATAGAGCATATCAAAATATGAGAGATGGAGCTAAGGCAGTGCTGAGAGGAAACTTACAGCACAGAATGCATATATTAGAAAAGAGAGGTGTCTCAAATAAATAATCTAAGCTCATACCTCAAGAAAATATAAAAAGAGCAAACTAAACCCAAAGCAAGTATAAGGAAGGAAATAATAACGCTAAGAGCAGAAAGTAATGATACTGAAAAGTTGAACACGAGAGAAAACCTCCGTTCTTAAAAAAAAAAAAAAAAAAAAAAAACATTAAAATTAGCAAACCTCACACAAGACAGACAAAAGTAAAAGAGAAGATACAAATCACCATCAATTATATCAGGAATAAAACAGGCATTGTCATGATGGGCTGTCACTGAAATCATTTAAATGAACAAATTTATGCTTATAAATTTGAAAATTTACACTATATGGAACAATTACTCAAAAACCACATACAACTAAAATCCAACCAAGATGTAACTGATAACCTGAATAGTCCTATAACCATTAAAGAAACTGTATTCATAATCAAGATGCTCCTGGAAAAGAAATTTCCAGGCTCAGATTGTTTCACTGGAAAACTCTACCAAATATTTAACGAAGAATTAACATCAATTTTACAAAGACTTTCCAGAAATCAAGAGTAGAGAATACTTTCAACTCATTTTATCAGGCCAGTATTACTCTGATACCAAAACCTGACAAAAATACCACTAGAAAAGAAAACTACGGACCAGTATCTCTCATGAACATAGACGTAAAATCCTCAACAAAAATGCTGCAAGCAAAATCCAACAATGACTATAAAGAATTAAACACCATAACTAAGTGATATTTTTCCAGGTGTGCAAGGGTAGCTTAACACTTTCAAATCATGTAACCCACCATACTAATAAGCTAAAGAAGAAAAATCTTATAATCTTATCAAATGACATAGAAAAGCATTTGACAAAAGCCAAACCTTCAAGATAAAAACTCTCAGAAAACTTGAATAATGGATAACTATTACAACTTGATAAAGAGCATCTACTAAAACCTACAGCTAGCATCAGACTTGATGGAAGACAGAAAGCTTCTCTACTAATTTCTGGAACAAGGAAAAGATATTTGTTCTTACTACTACTTTCAACATTGTGCTGTCAGTTCTAGCCTATGCAGTAAGGCTAGAAAAAAATAATAATAAAAGGCATACATATTGGAAAGCAAGAAATATAACTATCCCTATTTGCAGGTAACAGGATCGATTACACCAAAAATCAAAAGAAATCAACAAATAAACTTGAACTAAGATGTGAGTTCAGCAAGATTGCAGGATTTAGGATCAGCACAAAAATTTAATCACATTTCTATGTACTAACAAAAAACAAGGAAAACCCAAAATCAAAAGTATAAGGAAATTTACAATTGCTCCAAAGATAATGAAATATTTAGGAATACACTTTACAAAGCATGAATAGTATCTGGTATGCTGCAAATGACAAAATGCTGATGAAAATTATAAATGACATAAACAGATCCCATTTTATGGATCAGAAGACTTAATGCAGTAAACATGTCAATTCTCTCCAAATTGATCTGTAGGTTTAATGTAATTCCTATTAAAATCCCAACAAGTTTTGAGAAATAGACAAACTTATTCTAAAATTTACATGGCAAGGCACACCCCATGATATCTAAAGCAATCTTGAAAATGAATAAAACGGGCAGTATCACTCTACTCATAAAACGACTTACTAGGTAGTTACAATAATCAAGAAAGTATGGTATTGTTGGAGGGATACACACACAGCATGATGAAACAGAAGAAAGAACCCAGAAATAGACCAACACAAATATTCCCTACTAATTTTTTTCAACAATGAAAAAGCAATTCAATAGGGGAAGGACAGTCTTTTCAACAATGTGCTAGAGCAACTGGCTACCACAGTTTTTTTAAAAAAAACTCATTCTAAATATCACACTTCATACAAAATTTGACTCAAATGAGATCACTGATTTACATGTAAAATATAAAACTTTTTTAAAACAGGAGAAAATCTTCAAAATCTAGAGCAAGACAAATATTTCTTACACTTGATGTCCAAAGCACAATCCACAAAAGGATAACTGGGTAAATTAGATGCCATCAAAATAAAAGAACTTTCATGAAGGAAAGGCCCTCATAAAAGAATGCAAAACTACAGACAAGGAGAAACTATCTGCAAACCATATATCCAACAAAGGACATGTATGTAGAATATACTAAAGAATCTCAAAACTCAACAATAAATCTAATAAATAATTCAGTTACAAAATAGGCAAAAGACATGAGAAGACATATCCCCAAAAGGGACATAAAGATGGTAAATTAGCACATTAAAAAACGTCCAACATCATTAGCCAAAGAAATGAAAATTAAAACTATAATGAGTTATTACTACACACCTATTGAAATGGATAAAAGTTACATCAAATGTTGGTGAAAATGTGAAGGACCTGGGCACACTGCTGGTCAGATACAAAATGGGACAGCCATTCTGGAAAATAGTTTGCCAATGTCTCATAAAACACAACATGCAATTACCATACAACCCAGAAACTGCACTCCTAGGCATTTATCCCAGAGGAATGAAAACTTACATTCACAAAAACCCTGTTCATAGCAGCTTTATTCAAAATAGCCAAAAACCAGAAACACCCCAAATGTCCACCAGCAGATGAATGGTCAGTCAAGCTTGGATGAATCTCAGAGGAATTATGCTGAATGAAAAAAGGCAATCCTAAAAGATTGCATACTGTGTGATTCCATTTTTATAACATTTTTGAAATGACAAAAGCTCAGAAATGGAGAAGAATTTAGTGATGGGGAGGGGGAAGGAAGGTTGGTAATAAAAAGGCAACAGGAGAGTTGTGTGGTAATGGGATTATTCTGTTTTCACTGTAGTGACTGATACATGAACTTACACAACTAAATACAAATACAACACACACACACACACACACGAGTATAAGTGGATCTGGAGATATCTGAGTAAGATCAACGTCAATAACCTGGTCATGATAATGTACCAGTTTTGCAAGATGTTAGCAATAGGGAAAACTGTGTAAAGTATACAAAGGATCTGATTGTATTATTTCTTAAAATTACATGTCAATCTATGATTATCTCAAAATTTTTAACTAAAAATCAGTGTAAACAGTTGGTTCAGGTAAACTATACTGGGTATAAAAAGAAACATTGATTTCTTTTTATTGTTTTTTTTCCTTTTTTGGACTACTAATTTCAAAATAATGGAATATGAGAAAACTTTACTCCTAAAACTACAAACATACAACATATATTTTAAAAGTTTTTCAGGGAACTGGCTGTGGCTCAATTGGTTGGGCTCTGGTTTACCACCGTGCGGTGAGCTGACGCAGCAGGGGGAGATAAGCAGACACAGAAAAACGCAAAAAAGCAAAAGTGAACACAGCGAGCACAAGCAGCAAGGGGGGGATATATAAATAAATAAAAATAAATCTTTAAAAAAAAAGTTTTTCATATAATTTTATAAAGGACTGTCATATCTACTATATCATCTAGTTATTTTGACCCTTTGATACAATATGATTATTAATTCAATTTTATAGATGGGGAAACTGAGGCACCAAGACATGAAAAGGTCACTGTCAGTGAGGGGCCCAAACAGGACCCTAAAACAATTCTTCTGATTCCCTAGTATATCCTCTGTCTCTCAATAATTTAATGATTTCTTGATGACCCAGAAAGACTTTCAGATCTTACACTGTGCCAGGCTCATAAATAATCATTTAGTTATCATGAAGAATACTATAGATGGAAACGCTGTAGGAAAACTGGCTTGAATCTGTAGTGACATTTTTTATGTCAATATTTTCTTTCTCAATAAAGCAAAGAAATTTTTTAAAAATTCCTGCCAATCTGAATAAACAAGATTTTATTAACTGTGAACATTTAAATATATATGAACAAACTTTTCAAATAAAACATAGTAATGTAAAAAATGGAACAATACTTAAATGAAACAGAAATAAACGTTATTGACCCAGTATGTATGGAGGGATGTAGATTGATTTGATGTCATATATTTTTTGGTTTGATGTAAAAAGTCCTCAATATTGTGATTTTTTGAACTTGAACCTTGGGTCAAAGGTACTAATTTAATGAAAATGCACAATAGGCAGTGAATCCTCTGGGTTTTATCCATTCTGATAAATGGTAATGAGGTTTTCACTATAAATACAGCTATATTATGATGATATTTTGGATAACTTTCAGCCAAAATAGTTACTAAGAAATGTCATCTAAATTTACCACTGAGCCAGATGACTTGATTTGATTTCATCCCTGGTTGTTCTAGCTAACTGAGATATCATATTTATGGAGAAACAAAACTTGAATTATAGCATTGAAAAGAAAATGATTACTATCAGCAACAGTCTGAGTTATTTCACGTTTGAATGGAATTCTAAAACATATTTTGACATCTGACAGGATAAAAAGGAATAACAATTTTAAAAAACTTTGAAATGCTTTAATAGATTTTATATATGAACTAAAAGATAAAACTCGTATGTTGTGCCCTTATTAGTAAATTTCTGTACAATTTCAGCTAAGGAACAGAGCCAGGAACTAGAAATTGTGGGTGGAAGTATCAGAACTCAACGTCTTTCTAAACTGAAGTCTATGCAACTAGATTTTTTTTTACTTACTGACACCCCAGCTTCTTCCAAAAGCATTTGAAACTGAAGGACTAAATAACATATTCACATTTCAAGGGGCATCCATTTGACAACCTCTTAATCTGAATAAACCTGAGAGTCATCAAATTAAAGTAGCTTTACTTGGCAAGAATGTTATGTATCCATGAATCAAGACAATTTAAAAATTTATTAAAGATGCAGTAGCACCATCACACATAAAACCACAGATTTGAATGTGTTTTCTATAAAAGCCAAAGTAAGTATGCTGAGATACACCTTCCTCTGATTAGACATCATGCCCCATTCACACTGAGAGGCCATGAATGAGCTATGTAAATAACTGCCCCTGTCAGTGGTTCAAAGAGGAGTTTAAGCTTTTTCTCTTATCTTTTCTTTAGTTCTACCAGCTCAATTTTAGGCAAATACTAATTAAAAACAAACAAACAAAAAATCTCTTTTTTTGGAAAATTTATTGTGGGCTAAAAACTGTATTGATTGGGCAACTAAACCTGGAGAGGTATAATAACTTTAATAACATACAGAGAGCATCATGCTTAGACTGGAACCTAGGTCTATTTTATCTCCAACCCTCAATTTTAATTTGGTATCCAGCAGGTATTTTAGTCTCCCTGGGGGTATCTTTCCACCTCTTTTTTTTTTTCAGTAAGGTCTTTCCAGGAAAGAGAACCCTGTTATCTACAGCCAGGTACTGCTGATGATCTCTGCCCCCTGCCAGAATCTCTCCTTCATAATGAAACCCTTGAAGCCCATCTAAAGAAACCTAAGGGCATTGACCCCCTGAAAGGCCAGAGCCATACTGGCTCCTTGAAAATGAATCAGCATTCAGTTTCAGGGGTTTGCATAAAAATTAAATGTTACTATTTTCCTTATGTTTATAAACTCAATCCTTAAATTTTATTTTAAAGAATTGCAACTAGCTTAGCAAATATTTTCAGACACCATTGCTGTTCAGCAATTACCTTAACACTGGCATTTCAAAGACTCTCAGATAGGATTGTTGTTGAAGCATTAATATTTGCTTCCCTAAATACCCAGGTTAAGGGGCCGACTGGATAGCCCAGTGGATAGGGCGTCGGCATACCACATGGGAGGCCCCGGGTTCGGTTCCCGGGGACCTCTCCTAGCGGGCAGACCACCTTGAGAATGGCAAGCTGCCATGGGCAGGCCAGAGCCGCCGTGGGCAGGGCAAAAAGCTGCCACGGACAGGCAAAAGCCGCCACGGGCAGGGCAGGTCGCCCGCGGATGGAGCGCAGCCAGCCACCCGCGAACTGAAAAAGCCGGCCGTGATGGAAGCAGAAGACGCCCACAAGCGGGGAAAAGCCGCGCCTGCGCAGTAGCCAAGTCTCGGTGCGTCGCCGCAGCGGGGGGGAAGGGGAGATATGTAATAAAATAAATAAATCTTTAAAAAAAAAAAAAAATACCCAGGTTAAAAACTGGGTTCTTGGCAATTTCTCGTTCCAACCACCCTCCTTGTATTATTCCAGCCACTCTGTCTTTTACAATCTGTTCATTCTTTCTACTCATTCTTATTCTTTTAGCAGGAAAATCTGATCTATGATTTTATTATTAGCCCAAGTGGCAACTTTCAAAAACATGCAACTAGCTCCAGGGCTTATCTTTTTCCATAAAGTCTATGAGCAAGTAGTGTAACTGCTCACATTCAGAGACTGTGTAAGTGTCACCATCACATACAGAGTCCAGGATGAATCTTTTGTATTCCATGTAGCACCTAGTTTAGGGTTGGTATACAGTAAGTTTTTGGAATTGAGTTGAAATGAGTGCATGCTTTATAAATATTACTATTCTAGGAATTTTAAAAGCAGATTTCATTATCTTAGATGACACCAAATTTTTCAAATGATATGCACTGTAAAGTTGCATGTATATTTTCTCATGGAAATATATATATATTTTTTTTTTAAAGACTTATTTCTTTATCCCACACACACATTGTTTTTGCGCTCACTGTCTGCTCTCTGTGTCCATTCACTATGCATTCTGCGTCTGCTTGTCTTCTCTTTAGGCAGTACCAGGAACCAATCCTGGGACCTTACGGAGTGGGAGAGAGGCGCTCAATCTCTTGCACTACCTCAGCTCCCTGGTCTGTTGAGTATCTTATTGTCTCTCCTCTGTGTCTCTTTGTGTCATCTTGCTGCACCAGCTCTCTGCTCTGGCCAGAACTCCACGTAGGCCAGCGACTCCTGCGGGGTCCAGCACTCAATGTGAGCCAGCTCTCTCCTTGGGCCAGCTTGCCTTTACCAGGAGGCCCTGGGAATCGAACCCTGGACCTCCTATATGGTAGACGGGAGCCCAATCACTTGAGCCATATGGTAGATGGGAGCCCAATCACTTGAGCCACATCTGCTTCCTGGAAATATTTTTTTTAAGAGCTGTATACAATGGAATCTCATTTAAGAACACAGAGGCTTTGTAATCAAAGCCTCTAACTTAAAGACTAGATAACATACACATAGTTGGTTAAAAAAAATGTAAGAGAAGTACCTGGGTACTCAGTGCACCCAGACCTCTCCGCCTTCGCCTCCCTACAGTGTCTGCAGCCCCCTTGTATCTTCCCTCCACCACAAGGCCCAACATCCTGAAATCCACCATGTCTATTCTCAAGATCATTGCCAGAGAAATCTGCCTCTTGTGGAAATTCCACCACTGAGGCTGATCTCTTCACCCCAAAAGGGCTCTTCAGAGCTGCTGTGCCCAGTGGTACCTCAACAGATATCTATGAGGCCCTCTAGCTCTGAGACAATGCCAAGATCGGCTACATGGGAAACGGTGTCTCAAAGGCTGTTGAGCACATCAATAAAACTGTTAGGCCTGCCCTGGTTAGCAAGAAGCTAAATGTCATGGAACAGGAGAAGATCGACAAACTGATGACAGTGATGGATGGAACTGAAAATAAATCTAAATTTGGTGCAAATGCCATTTTGGGAGAGTCCTTTGCTGTCTGCAAGGCTGGGGCAGTGCAGAAAGGGATTCCCCTGTACCATCACATTACTGACTTGGCCGGCAATTCTGAAGTCATCCTGCCAGTTCCCGCTTTCAAAGTGATCAACGGCAGCTCTCAAGCTGGCAACAAGCTGGCCGTGCAGAAGTTCATGATCTTCCTCATTGGCACAGCAAACTTCAGGGAGGCCATGTGTGTCGGAACAGAGGTTTACCACAACCTGAAGAACATCATCAAGGAGAAGTATGGGGAAGACACCACCAACGTGGGGGATGAAGGAGGCTTTGCTCCTAACATCCTGGAGAATAAAAAAGCCCTGAAACTGCTTAAGAAAGCAATTGGGAAAGCTGGCTACAATGACAAGGTGGTGACTGGTATAGATGTGACTGCCTCTGAGTTCTTGAGGCCTGGGAAGTATGAGTTGGACTTCAAGTCTCCTGATGACCCCAACAGGTACATCATTCCTGATAAACTGGCAGACCTGTACAAGTACTTCATCAAGGACTACCCAGAGGTGTCCATCGAAGACCCCTTTGACCAGGATGACTGGGAAGCATCAAAGAATTTTACCACCAGTGCAGGAATCCAGGTGGTGAGGATGACCTCACGGAGACCAACCCAAAGTGGATTGCCAAGGCCGTGCGCGAGAAGTTGTGCAACTGCATCTTGCTCAAAGTGAACTAGAATGGCTCCATGACCGAGTCCCTGCAGGCGTGCAAGCTGGAGTGTCATGGTGTCTCACCACTCGCGGGAGCCCCAAGACACCTTCATTGCAAACCTGGTGGTGGGGATCTGCACTGGGCCGATAGAGACGGGTGCACCTTGACAGTCTGTGCGCTTGGCCAAGTACAACCAGCTCTTCCGAATTGAGAGGAGCTGGGCAGCAAGGCTACAGTTGCCAGCAGGCAGTTCCAAAATCCCCTAGCCAAGTAAGATCTTGGCGGCAAACCACTGAGCCCTTCATACACCAGTCTGTGCCTGGTGTGAACATGGGCAGCTAGAGGCTCCACGCCAGGCCTGGCAAGAACCTCTGGTAGTTAACCCCCTCTCCCACCCTGTGATGTTCTCAGTGCTTTGTTAGAACTGCTGCTGAAGCCAAGCCTGACCATCTGGAACCCTGGTGGAAACTTTGTGATCATATGATTGGCCCAAATCATTGTTTTTCTCACCTTGCTTCCCACCAAGTGTCTGGGCCACATACACACACAATGTAATCCCCAAGGTATCCACAGGAAGGTCGCCAGTGATTTTGCATGCAAAATAAAAAGCCTCAGTAACTGCAAGGAAAAAAAGTTAATACACACATAGTTGCCTAAAAATAAAACTAACAAACATAAAACAAAATAATATAAAAAGCAAACATAAAAGATTACTGAAAAGTAAAACAAACATATATGGCATTATATTAGGTGTTTTACCTTACAAACTGTCCCAGATATAGGAAAATCAACCAAAAAATATTAACAATTTGGTGACATTTCCTCAAACTCACATGAGCCAAGATTCTTTTTACATTATATCCAAAATGAGTTATTTGAAGATGAATAGTCTACTTTCCCATATTCCTAGGAATCTTTCAGCCTATTTTTATACACAGACATTTGTACAGTCTGTTACATTAACCAGAAGCTAATGGGCTTAAATGACCAAGGACTTCTTAGCAGTAAAGGCTCTCGGCCCTCCATCAGGGCACTCCTTTAACAGTCCAACATTGCTTAGCAAATGATTGTTAAATTTCCCAACATAATCCTTTTATAGAACTGATGATTTGTATAATCATGATGAAATGCTGGCTTGAAATTCTAAACTCTTTGTGGAGCCTACATTAAACTTTAATGCATACAATAGAGGGAAATCAGCACTACAATTGAGGACAATAGCAGAAATGAGAATTTGTCCATTTAAGGGTGCTCTTCCAGTGAATATGCAAAACTAAAAGTTGCAAATTTTTGACACTAGTAGATCAATTTCTGTTCATTTTAGAATACTGTTCCTATATTTAACATTACTTTAATATTACAGCATAAACGCTATGATCCTGTTTTACCTAAGTAATCCTAGACTGGTAAACTTATGTATGGTTTTTTTTGTTGTTCCTGTGGTTTATTTTTGTGACCATGGAACCAAAAGAGGAAATATGTGAAGACAAAAAGGAGTAGGAGCACTAAAACCTGGAGATAAACACTATGAACAGCTAAATGATTTACATTTGTAAAAGCCATCTGATTTTTCTCCTCTATCCACAATAAGTGTTCTATTCATTACATGTCCTCTAAAAGTCATACCTGATATTCCCCATTTAGCTCAATATCAAGTCATAATATTCTCCTCCGTTACCTATATGAGTATTCCCTTAGTCAAATCTATCAAAATAATGTGAACAAAATTCCTTCAGCTCAAACATTTTCATGTGAGAGGAAAAGCCATTCTCTCCCAAAAATAAGATTTTATAAATGTGGTCAGAGGTGAGGCAATCTGGATATATTCTTGAAGATTCTGAGATGCTAGATTTGAGGACCAAATTATCAGTCTTATTTTCTGCATTATACATAAACCAATGAGGCAGGATAGAATAGGGACTTGAGGAGGAAAGGGGTCAGAAAGCCTATTAAGTCTGGTAAGAAAAACTAAGGCATTGGCTTGTTTACTAGCATTAGCCTTCTGAGTCACACAGGCAAGTTAGGAACGGGTAGTGTGATGGTTAGGCTAATGTGTCAACTCAGCCAGGTAACAGTGCCCAGTTGTTTGGTCAAGCAAGCACTGGGCTAACTGTAACACAAGTACATTTATGGACTTTAGTCACCAGTGAGTTTACTACATAGATAGCTAATTACATCTACCTCAACCAGGAAGATTCCAGTCAGCAATGAGTGATGCTTTATCCACTCAGATGAATGCCTTAAAAGGGGAAGTGATTTCAGCATTCAGAGAGAATTTCCAGTCTGTCTTTGGACAGCCAACGTCTCCTGGAAACTCATCAAGGACCTTCACTGGACTTTCATCGGAGCCCCTGGTTTGCAGCCTGCCTACGGAACCTGGACTCGTACACCCCCACGATCATGTGAGAGACTCTTATTAAATCTCATACTATTTACAGATATCTCCTGTTGATTCTGTTTCCCTAGAGAACCCTGACTAATACAGGCAGCTTACAAGCACACACACCCTGAAGCTTGCAGCACTCACACCCAAAGGCTGCACTATCAGAAGGCAGCCAGCAAAGAAGGAAGAGGCGAGAAGGGCATCACCACCCACCCACCTAGTTCTTCAGGTTACCCCATGCCTCATGGACACTGACCTCACACCTCATGGACAGTGACCAGAGGCTATCACCACCAGTCAACTCGCCCTGCAGAGGTCATGGACAGCAACCAGAAGCCAGTCGCCACT